>OZ022582.1:18194588-18395686 GCA_963669155.1 Arbacia lixula | reverse complement strand
TCGCCAGTGGAGCAATACAGCACGTAGACACACGCGCGTGTGTTTCTCTCTGGTGGTGGTGGTGTGCACAGCATGGTAATTCCCTGAGGAATCTTAAAGGGCATTTACTGTACTGGGAAGACGAAAGGCCTTCAAAAAGTTGGTCGTGAGCAATCTTCTTTGCCAATGGTCATAACTTCATGTATTGTCCATTTTAGAAACTTGCTCAAAGTTATTTGTCCTCAAATGATCCAAATTTGGGGTAATTAGTGATTAAATCACAAATCCTCATTGTGTTCGGCCCGAACATTTTAAAGATTTCTCATTAAATCATTAATAACTCCAAATTTGGATTATTTGAGGGCAAATAACTCTGTGCAAGTTTGTAAAATGGACAATACATGAAGTTAAGACCATTGGCAAGAAGATTGCTTACGATCACCCTTTTGAAAGCTTTTTGCCTTCCCAGTACAGTATATGCCCTTTATAAAGGAAATAAAATCTAATAAATGATATAGTTTATTTTTATTGAATGAGTTATCAAAGCAATTTATGCAGCTAACATGCCATGAAAGTGTTCAGTTTTGTGTTTTATGAAAATCAAATTTCACTTCATGGACTCTCTCCTGACCTACGAAATCGCCTAAGGGAAAATGGCTTTGTGTGTACGTCACAGCCGGGATATGCTTCACGCAGCTATAGAGACTAACTGCAATCTACACACAAATGTTCACAATGACCATTGTGCATCACACCTGTTAAAGGGCATATACTGTACTGGGAAGGCAAAAAAGCCTTCAAAATGTAATTGTTAGCAATCTTCTTGCCAATGGTCTTAAATACATGTATTGTCTATTTTAGAAGCTTGCTGAAAGTTATTTGCCCTCAAATGATCTACACTTGGAGTAATGAGTGATTAAATCACAAATCTTCAAAAGTTGTTGTTGTTGTTGCTGGTTGATTTTAGGCGCGTGTTCAATCACACCAGATTATGTACACGCCGGCATTGTAGTGGGTCGAAAGCAGCTACACGTCACTGAGGAGGTGGCTGGCTCTCCGGAAAGGAGTCTACGACCCTGTACTGTGCATATTAAGTTTGTTTGTTTAGTTTACTGTTTAGAATTTATGTTGTTAATGATTTTTGTTAGAGGTGCATTGAAGTTGATTAGAAGTTGATTGTTACATTTTTTTCTTTGATGATTTATTTAACTCTCTTTCTCTCACGATTTTCAGCGAGCATATTTTCCTCAAAAAAAAAAAAAAAAAAAAAACAGTTCTTACTTTCTTTTGACATGTATAATACAAAAACTACAGACTGAGGGAGAAGGAGATCGAGAAAAAGAAGAGAGAGAGAAAAAAATAAAAAAAAAGGAAGAGCATAATGTTTTGGATACTGTAAATACTGTAACATGTTTAGCATTTGTAGTTCCTGTGAGAGGCAAGTGCAACCTTGTTAACGTTCTCTCATATAGATACTGTAGAACAAAGAACAACAAATTTAATCTATGGGAACAATCTGATAATCATGTATTCACGCTTCTAGAGAATGTACAGAAAAGTGATTGGTCTCAAAACTATCCCTTTGAGATAGCTACTGACCGAACTACTGTAATTGATATCTTAATGCAATGCACAAGACACAAGACACAAGAATAAAATGTTTATTATTCTGCTCACCTTGTTTCATGCTTTTTGATATATGATATAGCAAGATGTCATGGGTATATCTAGACATACACACATACATACACACACAGAAGAGGGGAACAAACAGCGATAAACAACAACTATACTTCATTTTATTTCCTCAAAACAATTTCAAACCACAAACAATGTTGAAACAATTTCGAAACAATTTCAAACCACATGCATGTAACTACTTTTCCAGATGAACATACTGTAAGCACATAAGTGTGCTCGAAAAAAAAAAAAAAAAAAAAAAAAAAAAAAAGGTAAGAAAAAAGGGTTTGGTTTGGGAGGGCAACTACATACTTGAGTGATCGCTCTTCCAGTAATTAAATATACATAAATAAACCAGATACAATACATATATACGTACACACATGCACATATATATATAAATATATGTACACATATACATATATACACATACACATACACACATATAAATCAATGCTAATTTGTGAATGAAGGGGATGCGCATGTGGGACGAACTTCCTTGTCATTTTGCTGATTCTGGAGTACTTAATCAAATATACTTGTATTTATCTGTTGTTTTGATGTAACGTATAACTAGAGCATGGTTCTGTTTAGTACCTAACAGATGTTTTATGGTTATGTTTTTTTCCCGGATACACGTAAAGAGTTGTTTTCTTTGCTCCTTGTATTCCTTACAATGCAGTAAAAAATGTTCAATTGTTTCGTGCACTTTACAGTAATCGCAAAGCCCGCTTTCATGTCTGTTAAGACGAAATTTATAAAAATTTAAGTTACACTTTCCCAGTCTTAATCTGTGTATGATTTTCTCATCTCTTCTGTTACTGAGATTGATCTGAGATTTTGGTTGTATAATAGGTTGAAGAGAGTAAAAGAATCTACCCGTTGTATTGGAATCCCACTGCAAATGTTCGGCCCGAACTTTTTGTAGGATTTAATCATTAATCATTAATTACTCCATATGTGGATCATTTGATGGCAAATAACTTTCAGCAAGTTTCTAAAATAGACAATACATGAATTTAAGACCATTGGCAAGAAGATTGCTAACAATTACATTTTGAAGGCTTTTTTGCCTTCCCAGTACAGTATATGCCCTTTAAGCTACTAGCAACTGCCATCACAGTTTCATTGTTTCATTAATAATGCATGATGCTTCTGGTGGCAAAGAAGCTGCGGATTGGCATGTGTGATGCACAATAACGCCTCCCTTTTCTTACGTCAAACCTAAAGGCCGTTTCGGATGACAGTAGGGCAAATTTGTCCCAGAGAATAGGGTAAATGTTTTCATCCTAATTTCGCTTTTTCGGAAGTGATATATTGTTTAAATGTCATCCAAGCTCATTGTATGGCTTATAAGCTTTCTGTAGATGAATATCTTCATATTTAGGGATTTTCTATGATTACCACCTTTAAGTTCTTTGGTTGGCCACTAGTCTAAGATATTAGACATTTTGATTGATCGATTTTGGAGTCTTTACCCGGAAGTGTTTTGCCGTTGCCGATCGCCGGCGGTAGTCAGAGACCCTACTGCAGAGACCCTACGGCAGAGAAATACAATCCCCGCATGGAACAATGATTTTATACATTGTAAGTCACAACCCTAAATCATAGCCCTTATCCCAACCCTAAACCATACCTATCATATATATCCCGTAACACGAATCTCAACCTTCAAACTGAACCATTGTCACTAAATCTGAGCTTTTACTCGCACACTGAAATGACAATGCACTAATCAAAAAGGTCTCACTTAATAATTATTCACAACGAGAGTCGCTTAATGGCACTGGCAATCTAGTAAGTTCTAGCAACCCGCCAAGCAGCTACAGAAGTGATCGACATTTATTCAGCATTTACAATCGAGTGGGGAAAATTAATTTCATTGTGAGTTATCATAGCCGTTACAGAGGAAAAGTTCAGAAATACTAATACTTCTGGATCTATACGCAGTATGCTTTTTCTTCATTCTAAGTCCCTACTCCCTCCCCCTTTCTTCTCTCCCCGTGTTTCTATTTTCTTTCCATTACGCAACAGGGGGAGGGGGGGGGGTGTGGAAGGGGGGGAAGGGGGGGGGGCTTTATATTCAATAAGCCTGTGTGGATTGAACGTCCGATCTATTTCCATTAACAATCAGCTAATTACTAAACCCGAATAAGAATATACATAGGGCGTTGGTTGGAGCAGATTTAACATAGACTTTTACTTGTTTACTTTATGTATGTATCTACACCTACGCCTTATCAGTTGACTGTTGGGCCTACATCCATTTTATCTTTAGTCAATATTTTGTAATGTTTGTGATCTCACTTGATTCTAAGACACGCCTATAGGAGCACTGTGCGTTGGCGTTAATAAGTCATATTGACAATTATATGAGTACAACTACAAGCGAGATCTTAACGAGACAATAAAACGTGATCAAGACGCAAATACGGCCTTGGTACACCAAAGGCTACAGATCCGGAGCTTTACCACATTTTAAGGATGTACGCGTCCGGAAAAAACAAACATGTATTCATGGTATTTGTAGAAATGTATATGAAATGATAGTACCCGCGTCATCGTGACCTGCATGCTTATTTGCGTTTCGAGGGAAACCAAATCAACAAGATATTCACACCTTACGTCGGCGGGACGCTTTGACGGCTTCTTCACAGGAGAAAGATGTTCTCAAATTTCCCAATTTATTACTATTTTTGCTCTAAAGTTAAATCACTTTGTATTTCTGTAAGATAAAAAAGACATGCATCACAAAAACACGAGGCATTATTATAACATTAATATAAGAATAGGAAGAATTTTGATCGATACTTTCATAATTGACGTCATTGTACAACCTTTATTTTTATGCATTCCTAGTTTAATCACGATTTCACTTGTTATGATCTTCGGCAAGGTCGTTGCCATGTCACCCAAATTGAGGCTTAACATAGATCACAGTATCACCTGACTCAATTATTGTTCTGGATGTACATGAACAGTATTGTGATTGGTTCGCAAGTTGGTTGGTTAAATGATTATTGCTGGTTTGTTCTTTTGTTGGTTGGTTGATTTGTTGAATGGATTTGTTGATTGTTTTTTTGGTTGGTCGATTGTTGAATGGTTTGTTGGTTGGTCGATTTGTTGAATGGTGTGGTTGGTTGGTTGGTTGGTTGGTTGGTTGGTTGGTTGGTTGGTCGATTTTTGTAATGGTTTAGTTTGTTGGTTGATTTGTTGGACAATTTGTTGATTGGTTTGGCTGGTTAATTGGTCTATTTGTTGAATGATAGGTTGGTTGTAGGAAGGTCTGAGGATCACATTTTTTTAGTTAACTCTTTTCCAACCCTGGCAGCCCAAACGTATACGCAATGGAAAGAATTGAATTGAAAGAATAATGATTATGTGCACATTCTACGATGATTGTAAAGTTGTATTTATGAAATGCCGAATATGAGATATAAATAAATAGATAACGCCATTCGTGTAACTCATGTATGTTAAGCCCCGTGTATGGGAAGCAATATATCCTGCACGGAATGTGTTAATAATCATTGTGATATCGGTAGCGACGTTGTACTTTTTCACCATTATGTTTTATCACAACGCTGAATAAGCGTTTGCATGAACATGTGGAAATAATTATCTTCACAAGAGAAAACATTATTCCCAACCATTCGCACATCAAAAGAAGACACATTTCGTACCATTTTTAGGCTGAAAGCAAAACTCGACTTAAAACGAAACAGATGATGTCGTCTTCCATCATGACCATCTTGAAAGACAAGACACCACGTTTCGGAATGGAAACCGCCTGAGGGTTGAGGACAAAAAGTACCTCGTATTCCTGAGATTAATACATTTCTCATCGTGAACAAATTTGCACTCGAACCGAATGTTTCCTTAAACTTGACACGATGATAGCTGCTTTCATCACGTTACCCCACCAAAAGTGCACAATCACCCTTAATCCAAGCTCTTCTTAATAAAACAAAATCACCTCCAATTTCTATATTTGGCCATTTTCTGTTGGTGTTTTATGAGCCAATTTCTCCTCAGATTGTTCTTTTCACTTTTGTACGCGAAAGAGGGAATATTCTGCAAATCATTTGATTCGATTAAGAATCTACCTGTTGTTATGACGACAGGAATAGCGCGGTGTCGTCTGCTCGAGAAATGAGCTCAATTTTCAGCGAATCGCTGAGCGGGTAATGACTTGATAACCCAATGATGGATTGCACCCCAGGAAAATGTGCTATTGTCACGATTGTTTGGGTTAAAACCATAAATCTCAGCTTAAAACGAAAAGTGTAAAATAAGAACACGAATTTGTTCTCCAGATTTGGAGGAAATTAATCACTCACCGGGCAATGGCGGGCAAGAACGAAAATGATTGTTTAGTGTTATTTGCCATCATTTCCGCGTTTTATGCGTTTATTAATCTCTTTTACTGCATTTCTTTTCTTCTTATACGCGGTCCGTGCAATAAAGAGAGCTTTGTCATGGATTGAAGCCAACGATATCGGTTAAGTCCGATGATAATAAGTGATGACCCAATCTGAATTCGTGTCATTCATCATCAAACCAACATGTCAATATCAAAAGCCAGATTACGTCTAATGAATAACATTATACTCAATTTCAGTAGCACAAAGAATCTACTGTAACCATGGTAACGAAGCCTATGCTCTACGGCTTTTGTCTATTTTTAAAAGAAACATGATGATCTTTCATACAGTTTCTAATATCTTTCAACTGTCTATTCATGTTGGTGTTTTTTTTTCCGATGGTCTGTAATTTTAAGTGCTAGATATTGGTACGACACGTTTTGGAACAGTAAATCTTACGTCAATACCACGTACCGTTCATAAGTTAGGCAAGTTCGCTTTGTCGCTTGTCAATCAGTTGAGTTGTTACGTACCAAATATATACTTTGATCGCATCACAGGAGTATAATGATTTCCTTTCACAAATACATGGTCGTATGGTGAATAGCTGTGGCCTCGCGGACTATTTGCTGTTCCACACCGACTGATATACAAGTGATGATTAAATTAATTAATGCTCTAAATACATTACTCTCAATTATATACCATACAGAAGATTCATTGAAAGAACTGAAAATAGAACAAAAAGTCTCATCTGTTCCACAAACATAATACAGAATTATATTAAAACAATGTGTTTTTGATGGGGGTCACATGCATTGTTATTCCGCTGTGGAAGTATCAGCTCCTTTCTTGGCGAGGCCATGGGTTTTCTTTTCTGTCTATGAAATCCAAGCGAAAATCATCCGAGACCACCATGTTTTATTCGTTTAAGTTTACGTCCGCTATGACCCACAAGACTTCAGACGCGTTATAGAGTGTTTTCTTGTACTTTGACGTAGGCGATAGATATGACATTTGGACAAAGGAAGAACAAAGGGAGGGTTTGAAAACGCTTGAAATCAAATCGAAGTTTTTTTTTAACAGTGTAATACAGCTCCAAAATAAAATGGATTAGCGATGAAATTAAAGAGAAAATCGAAGAGTGTAAGATGAAATGTAAAGTAGGTAGAGCAAAGAGGTAAACGCGAAAAATTAAATGAAACATTAAGAAAACGAAAGTAGATACAATGTTAGCAGTATAAGAGGAGCGATGATAAAAATGGGACACAAGAAAGGAAAAAAGAGGGATACAAAATAGGAGGGCAGAAGAAATAGGAGAAGAAGAGGAAGGAAAAGAAGATGAAGATGATGAAGAAGAAGGAGTAGAAGGAGAAAGAAGGAAGACATGAAGAGAGAATGTAAATGAAGTCAAAGATAGAAAAAAAAACACATACAGGAGAAGAAGATCAAGACGAAAAGCCAAAGGATGGAACAGCAGCCAATCCAAACCAACCAACCAACCAACCAACCAACCAACCGACCAACCAACCAACCAACCAACCAACCAACCAACCAACCAACCAACCAACCAACCAACCAACCAACCGACCGACCAACCAACCAACCACCAAATCCTCTCCCCAGTGGTTCGGAGCAAGCCGTCTACCTTTACCTCCCTTATCTCCCGCCCGCATCACTCTGGCTGTTACCTATGCCACCTCTGGTGAAACCCCCCCTCCGGGGATTCTCTCCTCTGCGCTCAAGACTTATCTCATCAGCGAACCCTTAACTTAACCTTCTTCCCCGTCCGGACGTGACCTAATTATTGCGATTTGCGAGCGGACATCGACTCAGGTCCCAGGCCGAAAACAAGCGCGGAAACATTTTTTAGATATTCCTACTCTTATTTCCTCTTTCTCTGGTTTTCCTACGACTACACTAGCACGCATACACCTCATCATCTTTTTCTTTCTCTCTCTCTCTGTCTCTCTCCCTCCCTCCTTTTTTCTTTCTGCTCCTCACTATTCTTTATCCTATTTACTCTATTTCCTCATTTATGCCCACCCCACCCGCCAGTTTGTCTGCCTGCCTCTATTGCCCCCCCCTTATTTGTGCGTTTCTCCCTGTTTCTCTCACCCTTCTTTCTCTCTCTCCCTCTCCCTCTCTCACTCTCTCTCCCCTTTTCTTTACCACTCCTCCCTCTCTCTCTCTACCCCTCTTTGTTGTTTGCTCTCACTCTTTTGCTTTTCACTCTCTCCCTCCTGCCTCCCCCTTTCTTTCTCTCTCACTTTCTCCCCCCACCCTCTCTCTCTCACCCCCCCCCCCTCTCTCTCTCTCTCTCTCTCTCTCTCTCTCTCTCTCTCTCTCTCTTTAACCCTCACCCTCTATTTCTTTCCCCCAATTTTTCCCCCATCGTCTTCCTGACATATTGTTGGCGCACACAATGCGGTATATGAAGCCGTTGCAACACTGTCGCTCGGTATCTCGTAAGACAAAAACGCCGCAAATCTAATTATTTCGTCTTCTTCCGATCGATGGCAATCAAATGGAAAATATTTTCTTTGAATCCGTGAGAAGGGTGATGAGTGAAGAGCGGGATTAAAATAGGCAAGAAATGATCGTCATCGAAGTGAACGGGAGGGAAATAGAAAGCATACCAGGTTGGTGGGCTCTCGACCGCACGCAGGTTGGTTCAGTTAACCACAGGAAGAAGGGGAGTAAAACACTGGAGGATAAGCGGATGGTTGGATAGAAAGAGAGAGAGATGGAAGAAACGTGTATGACAAGACAGAGAATAAACGATTGGGAAGAAATAAGGTGATTTTTAAGAAAATGATTAACTTAGCAATACTGGTGGTGTATAGAGCATTCACCCAAGGGTTGATGCATATGAAATCGACAATTTTCTTGAAAATTGCAATGTTATACTTCCAATGCGTTCAGAAATGATACTAGATGGCGACGAATTGATACCGTTTAGGATGAGCCGGTGGAAGAGAAACAGCCGTCATCATTGTCCTCATCCTCAACACTGTCGTCATCGTCGTCACAATCAAATCAACGGGCAATTTATGCCTATACGGAGCAAATCCAAATCGATAATGGGCATTACCTACATTATGAAGCATAGTTAAACGTTAACTAAAGGTAAAAATTTAAGTGAAAAGTCTGAAAAGGACAAGCTAAGAAGATGGGTGATATTTGTAACAAAATATAAAAATAATCAGGATGAATAAAGACCTATACATGATGGACGAAAGAGAGAGAGAGAGAGAGAGAGAGAGAGAGAGAGAGAGAGAGAGTAGTGGTGGGGGTGTGTCGGGGGAGGGGTTGGGGTGGAAACGCATCACAAACAAAATAAGAGAATGAATTAAAGAAAGGCGACAGAAAATGACAGGAAATAAGAAAGTGTCTGGAAGAATAGATGTCGAAAAGAGAATGAGAAGATGAAGAATGAAAAGAGAAGAGAAGAGAGAGAGAGAGAGAGAGAGAGAGAGAGAGAGAGAGAGAGAGAGAGAGAGAGATCAGGGGTTGCGTGAAATACAATCGTGTTCAGAAATACGTCCGGTTAGTTGGAAATAATTGTTATTCATTGTCTCCCTTCCTTCGTTAATGTTTTATTCTTTGTTCACCTTTTCCGGATTAATTTGCTACATCCCGGGCGCTGTCACAACAGTTTATAGATTATGACTCCTGATCTAGGTCGTAACCCTATTATCAAAGTGAACCCATCAGTGAAATATAATATATACTCGGTTAGCGTGCTGTATCACCTTTCAATCACATGAACCGATTAATTTTGATTATAGTTATGTGAGAAAACGAGAACAGGATTAGGAATATGTTAATTCCATCTTCCACGCGCTATTGCTTTGAACGGTTGTAAGAACACGTAGGAAACTGCGCCAAAGATAATGTCACGTCACTCACGTGTATTTCATGTATATAGTTCGTATGTAGATCGCATTTATTCGGGCGTTTGATATCATTTTTTCTTTGCGGCCTTCTTTCTTTCTTTCTTTCTTTCTTTCTTTCTTTCTTTCTTTCTTTCTTTCTTTCTTTCTTTTTTTCTTTCATTCTTTCTTTCCTCCTTCTTTTATTTCATTCCCTCTAATTCCCTCCCTGTCACTGCGTTTTATCCAATATATATTGGTCCCACATCGTATGCATATTTCAAACATTCTCAAACAGATACTAGTAAAATGTGTTAAATATATTGAAAACAATTCATAACAATTCGGAAGTATAGGAAGAATACGATGACTTATAAGTTAATTGAGCAAATAACTATATATTGAATGAATAAAGCAAAGTGAAATAAAGCAATAGACGAGTGATTGTACACACAAGCACTAACAATTCTATTGAGGTATTATATCATAAAAAGAACTTACGTATTAATCGACCTCTCGGTAGTCTCGATCTCAGATGTACGACTTTCTTCATATTTCAGTGCGCTCTCGTCGAAGGTTTGTCATCGTATTAACATGGCACCCAGTGCCCACATTAACGGGTGAGGAGCCGATAATTAAAGTACGTGCAGTCTGAAAACCAGACTAATCACTGGGGTTCTCACATTACTAACGTTTTCACTTTCGTCCTGATTTCCTTTTCTGTGATTATTTTGGTCTCTTCTATTTTGCGATTTTTTCTTACGGATGTCAATATCCTTTTTGATGATTGACGCGAGTTTTCAGACTAAAATAATCAACTTCGTTTAATCAGTAATTTACAAATTATGATTTCAATAATCCAAGCCCTTTGTTTCCCTTTGACCTACTTTTAAAACTTTCATTTTACATCTCTGTCGTATTAACATATCATGTTCATGTATCTCTTATTTTAGAAGAGTCGTCATCTTTTCTACGGATTCCACATTCGGAAATGACTGTGACACGGACTGGTCAGACCAGTCAACCCATTCCGCGCGCTTTTCCGTCTCGATAGCAACAACATCACACCTCGACACGAAACCAACTGGCGGGATCAGCTCTCCATCCTGGCCACGTCGCGTCAAATTACCGCCAAATTCGCGAGGATTAGTTGATCAGGGTGTACTATACAATTGGCGCTTTCGACAAGATACGCGCACGTCTGCTTGATATAGGGCACATATGAGTAGGCTAATCTAATTTCAGCGATTGTCGATGTGTTAATTGTCACTTCTGATAACTTTATTCTGCCTTTCTAATGTTGAGTTGACGGAAAAGGGTTGTCTGTATATGAGGGCAACGAATGAGTACTCGAAACTTGATCGGTAAGCAAGAAGGGGTTTTAAAACGAAAATTGCAAGAATTGTAGACGTGGCACTCGCGAATTTTACTTTTTAAATTTTACTTTCGCTTCAAATATAGTGCAGTCGAACGAAACAAGTTCGTATATGTATGCGTGTGTGAGTGGGTAGGGGGGATGGGGGATGGGGGGTAGGGGGTGAAGTCATTCTGCGCGACGCTACAGTTTATTTTTTCAATGGAATTAATGAGGGGAGTTAGTGGAGGGGGGGGGGCGGAACTTGATGGTGTCGCCCTCTCGTATAAACTACAAAGTATAAGCAAAAAAATAGTTAGCTCACAAATTGTTGAACTAGCCACTCTAAAAGAATAAGGGTGCTATCGTTGAATAGATAGAGAAAATACCATGAAATATAATCCTACACCATTCAATATGCTACAAAGAGGGATGGATTCTAAACACCGAGATAGGGTGTTACATTAATTAAGCACTACGCATGTTCAATCCAGTGCTTTTGGTATCGAGTTAAACACCGTGGAGCTTGGTATTCTCATATACGGCAAGAGCAAAGGTACACCTTCCCTATTTCTTTATTATTATTATTATTATTTCAGTGTATGCATCATCGCTCAGGTAACATGGAAAAGCCCCACGAAAGTCACGGTCATTTTACTCACTCGACTGCGTAGCCGTGTGCTGGCTCATACAACTTTAAGTTCCAGTTTAGGTCACACTATGATGTCATCTGGGGGTGTCGAACGTGTAACACCGGCCAGCTCGAGCTAGGGCCTATGTCTCACCATCTCACCCGCACCAGGCCAGGGCTATTTTCTGCCCCCATTGTGTCTCTTAATAAGACACAGGTGCTCCTCTCATCTCGTGATCTTGTCTCTCTCCCCCCGTACGCCTTATCTGTTCCATCGCCCCTTCTCGCATCAACTCGCATTTCCAAGACGAAATATCATCAAAAGAAAAAAAAAGAGCTCGGGCATTCGCGTTTGAAAAATACTGCTGAGATGGAACATTTCAGTCGCATTTATTATCATGATGTCTCCAAACGATCTTACAGGCAATGTCTTCTACTTTGTGGTGATGAAACGGAGATAAGATGTTAGTTTTATTGGATCTTGTCCATCGATTTCAGAAATTCACACTGGAGGGGGAATCTGTTGATGTAATTCGAGCTATTGCATGGCAGTTTTTAATAGACATGATATAATTCTGAGCGTTGAGTATAAGGTTTGCACTGGACCCTACTCACCTCGTACCGTTGTAAGCAGATCAGTGTGAAACGGAGTTCAAATCAACGATTGGTGCTCATACAATCCAGATATGAGTTATAAGGGATAAGTGGATGCCCCCCCCCCCCACCACCCTACCCACCCCAACCCCATTCCAGTTCCCTTTATTTGTTTATTAAGTCTTTTTTAAACAGGGTAGCCCCATCAGTGAGCTTGGCACTGTTCTCCCTGATGCCCTGTGTACAATAATACAGAGAAACATGAACAAATGTTATACATAAATTGCATGGTATTACCATGCAATGCAAAGGATGTTTACCTCTAGTAGTAGTTTTCATAATGCGATCCATATACCTATCCTTATTATCAGGAACATGTCGTATTATTAAAACACATGTTGCATATTTTGATACATCTTCTGCAAAGGTAGAACATAACAATGGCCTTCCGTTCTCTTTCACTCTTTTCCTTAATCATTCAGCACTCTCGTGCATTCTTTCTGCCCTCCTCTCCATCTCTCTCTCTCTCTCTCTCTCTCTCTCTCTCTCTCTCTCTCTCTCTCTCTCTCTCTCCCTTTCTCTCTCTCTGGCAAATAAAAACAAGAACAAGGACAGACACGGGATTAGAAGGCGGAGAAGAAGAAGACGAGAGACGGAGGAGGAGAACGTGAAAGAAGAGAAGAAGGAGGAAAAGAAGAAGAAGAAAAAGAAAGAGAAGAAAAGAAAGAAGACGAAGGAGGAGGAGGAGGATGAGGCTAAGGAGAAGAAGAAGAAGGAGAAGAAGAAGACGAGAGACGGAGGAGGAGAACGTGAAAGAAGAGAAGAAGGAGGAAAAGAAGAAGAAGAAAAAGAAAGAGAAGAAAAGAAAGAAGACGAAGGAGGAGGAGGAGGATGAGGCTAAGGAGAAGAAGAAGAAGAAGAAGAAGAAGAAGAAGAAGAAGAAGAAGAAGAAGAAGAAGAAGAAGAAGAAGACGACGAAGAAGAAGAAGAAGAAGGAGAAGAAGAAGAAGAAGAAGAAGAAGAAGAAGAAGAAGAAGAAGAAGAAGAAGAATGACAATAAAAATAAAGAAAGAGGAGGAGAAGGAAGGGAGAGAAGGAGGTGAAGAAACACGTCGAGGAGCGGATGCGGGCAGAACTAGGAAAGACTAAAAAGAGGATGGGGAAAATATCGTATTAAAAGGAGGACAAAGGTTGCAGGATTAATGAAGAGAGATAAGTGGCTGAGACAAATCGGGAAGAACGAGCAAAGTTTCACTTCTGACAAACATCCCTTTTAAGGTCAATCGTGCAGAAGAGAAAGTCTGTCAACATTCAGGAAGATGCTTAAAATCCTTCGTATAGATACATGTAATTCTTTTCAGATTTGATTCTGCTTAAAATAGCTGCTTTAAATATCTAACGAGTATTCATTCCGCAAACTGTAATTTTTCCTTTAAAATGCATTCACATCTTTTGAAAAACATATTTGACATGGGGAAAAAATTAAAATGGCTTTCTTTTAAACGAGTGAACCATAAAACGTAGAGTATTGAAATGCTTCTATTCATATTTTTCTTCGTCAGAATATCTAATTGTCACTACACAAAATACCCACTGAATATGAAGAATATGCACAATTCGAAGCATTCCGTAAAAATAAACATTCGTTCGCTTAATGTTTGGCAGACAAAGTGGAAAGTGCTACTGGAAAATAAAAACATTTATGTAACTGTTCACATTTCCGATCGATATTATGCATGTGCTGTGAACTCTGTAGTTGACTTGCCAAAGGGCCAGTTTCGCTGCCTAGCGCGATTTCGTGAATCTTGAACGGGAAGAGTTCGGAAGAACTTGAAGGCTCGCTCCGTTAGTCTTCTTGGGCACGTTCACAGCCATGGCAGCAGGGCAGGAACTATATATCGCACGATTTTCCTGCTTCATTATCCCTATAGCAGTCTCCCTGAGAGTTATGTTAACTCATTGCCTGCGGTATCATTACTACTCAGCTGTATGCATGTTTTGCGAGAGATTTCGTATAGAAAATGAAGTCAGTAAACGCTAATGTAAATGTTTAGGCACGTATCTACCAAATAAATGATAGTGGTGCTCCTATTTTCATGTTTGTTTTATTAATCAATTTCCTCCTGCCTGTCTCACGAATAGCATGGTATCAAATTCAAACCATGTCTCATTAGTATCCCCTGTTCAAAACGATACATTTGTTGAAGCTATTGAATCATCATCTCTTGATATTTTATTCATTTGACAGCCCAAATATGATATCAAAGAATTTATAAATACGATTACAGAACTTACGCATATTCACGCACGACTTTAATCACATAATAGTGCAATTTTTCAGCTCAAATTTATCATTGTCGCATAATTTAATTTTTGGTTTTATATCTCCAAATCTGAAGCAAGTTTTAGAACTAGATTTAAAAAATAAAGGCATATTTGGTATGTTCTTCTCAGCCTAGTAATGTAACAATGATATCGTGACAAACTATCAATATATCATTAAAAGAATAGTATATTATGAGTAAACATTTATAGTGCAGATGTGTAGGCAGAGGCCTGTGTTGCAATCAAAATATACAGTTTTTATTCGTAAGAATTGAACAAATATTGAGAAAAGGCGAACAAGAAAATGAAAAAGCTGAAGGTTAAAGTGAAAAAAAAAAAGGAAAACGGAAAAGTAATGACTAGACTAAGATGGGGGAAGGTGGAGGTAGAAGGGATTATTAAGAAGGAGACGAGGAGGAAATAGAAGAAGCAGACGGCAACAACAAAAAAGATAAGAAGAGGCAGAAGAGGAAAGATGAAAATAAAGGGGTGAAAGAAGAGGTTGAAGAAGAAATATCGGCCTATAATAAGTTTGACACCATGATGGGTATCGGGTGTCCAGAATTAACACGTGTTGGTAAGAGTATACTTCCGGACAGGAAATCTTTCAAAAGGCATATTGCTTTCACTCCTGACCAAAAGAATTGATCGTAATCTTTCGACTAGAAAGTGATATCTGGATCGTGAATTCGCACAAAGTTATCAGATACTCGCAAATATTAGATTTGATTGTCTACGTCACTGTGTGCTTTTCAGAGCGTCAATTTGTAATCCCCTTTCGTTTTGACGAATGTCAGTTCTATCAATTAATTTTGACAGATTGATTAGTTTATTTGGGAGGATTAGCATTGTAATTGATTGTAGCAGTATGAGAGTCGGGGTACAGGATGTGTTACTTGAGAAAAAGTTTTTTTGTTCAGATTGATTTACTTTTATTGCAATGTTCGGGTATGATTAGAATGGAATGTATGAAACCATAATGACACAAAAGTCCTTATCATCTCACATATGGTGCAAGTATTGACAATAGGTTGACGATAAGTGTATCACAAGGGGGGAGAACATGAGAGAGAGAGAGAGAGAGAGAGAGAGAGAGAGAGAGAGAGAGAGAGAGAGAGAGGGGGGGGGAGAGGGAGGGAGAGAGAGAGAGACAGAGAGGGAGGGAGAGAGAGAGAGTGAAAGAGAGTGAAAGAGAAAGAGAAAGATAGGAGAGAGAGAGAGAGAGAGACAGAGAGAGAGACAGAGAGAGAGAGAGAGAGAGCGAGAGGGAGGGAGAGAGAGAGAGAGTGAAAGAGAGTGAAAGAGAAAGAGAAAGATAGGAGAGAGAGAGAGAGACAGAGAGAGAGAGAGAGAGACAGAGAGAGAGAGAGAGAGAGAGAGAGAGATAGAGAACGTGTGTCTATGTGAGTGAATGTGTAGCATTATGTTTATGTAATGTAACTAGTTTTTATTTTATGCAATTAATATTAATCAATATCATCATGTTTGTAGTTCAGGCGAAAGGGTGAGAGGAGATCAAGAAGAGGATATGAAGGGAGAGAATAACAAGAATGGGGAATGGAGAGGAGGACGAAGGAAGGGATAAGCAGGAGAAGATGACAAGAACAAGATGACAATGAAGAAGAAAAAAAGAAGAAGAAGAAGAAGAAAAAGAAGAAGAAGAAGAAGAAGAAGAAGAAGAAGAAGAAGAAGAAGAAGAAGAAGAAGGAGAAGACGAAAGAGAAGAAGAGGAACGAGAGTGATACATAATTATACAAAGAGAACAAGCATTTTGGCATACATAGTTGTGTTCTCTAATGAATGACTGAGTTCACACTTTCACACACATAAATGACATTGGTGTAAGTTCGTGCCGTGCATACAGTGGCATAGTGTTGTGGAATGTCAGTAAATAACATTAACGTTCATGTCAAAACTGATACGAGGGTCATATTGTGCCGGAGTTGAACCGCTACTCCCCCTGTCTCTATTAGCCAAGAGAGGAGATATAACATCTTCATGCACAGAAACTATTCTATGTCCGCCCACGAAGTGCAACAGGGGGATCACACGAGGTTAATGCTCACCCTATCAAATTCATATCAAGAAGTCTTTAAGGCGATAAAGCTCTGGATTGGGGAAAGAATGGAAGAGAAACAAGCCTTGAATCCCGTAACGCCAGACAGTACGAGAGAGTACATACCCTAGACAGCTGATGCAGAGCAACTAAAAAGATGATGTTTGGATCCCCCTCGCACCTGGTGTTTTTTATTTGATGCGTTGCCTTGGTTACGGGTTGATGTTTTCAGGGGAAAGCTGGAAGCCGTGGGATGGATGGTGAACTATGCGGGGTATAGGCCTAAGGTGGGAGAGAGGGAATGCTTGCTTGACGCCGTGTGAATCTGAATAGATTTGAGTCACGTGGATTTGATCGAAGTCATTATCATGATTATTCTGTTATCGTGATCACGCCGATCATCAGTGATCGCTTTGCAGCAGGGAGTGATGAAGAAGTTAACGTAAATGATAGGAGAAAGTGAAGAACTGTGTGAACGATGGTGAAAGAAGAGATGGAGGGAGTGGTAAGATGAAGAAAGACTAGACATATAGACAGAGAGAGACAGAGAGAGAGACGGGGGAGGAAAGACACGGAAAAAACAGAGAAGAAGAAGAAGAAGAAGAAGAAGAAGAAGAAGAAGAAGAAGAAGAAGAAGAAGAAGAAAAGAGAGAGAGAGAGTGAGAGAGAGAGAGAGAGAGAGAGAGAGAGAGAGAGAGAGAGAGAGGGGGGGGGGGGGAAGAGGAAGAGAGACGGAGAGGGAGAGGGAGAGAGAGAGACAGATAGACGGTCAGACATATAGAGAGACAGACAGACAGACAGACAGATAGATAGACAGAGAGAGAGAGAGAGAAAGAGAGAGAGAGAGAGAAGGGATAGATACCGATCAAGCAAAAGAAGATAACGAAGAAGATTACAGAAGGGTGCAAAAGGAAGGAAGGCAGGAAGGGTGGAAAAAGGGAAGCAGAACAAAAACAAAAAAATGAAAGACAAGCCAAGGAAAGATGCTAGAAACTACTCAAAAACAAGAATTACAATAGCAACAAGAAAGTATGGCTAAACAAAACAAAAAATTACGTGACTAATTCGCTAATGTTCCTATGGCCTTGCTTGCAAAAAACAAACACCGCCACTTAATTTTGTTCCTCAAAATCAAAGGAAGCGAGGAGAGTAGAATATCAGACATCTGAACTTTTTCTCGGTTCTAGAAACAACCCACTTCAGCTGAACTTCACCTTGAGAACGCGACGGATTGGGTTCGGCTGCAATTTTAATCCTTTACGACTCACCGAATCCCTTTTGCACCAGGAAAAGCATGCATTTTCCTAACGATGGCATTGTATGTGGTACTAAATGAAGCGTAGTCATCAGTGATGGGGGACATAATAATTCCAATAAAGAAGTATTCTTTCCCACGTGACCTAAATTGCTGTTGTTGTAATGCCTTAAGGACGGATCGTGGCATTGAATGTGGACGGTGATTTGCCCCCACTTCAGGATATGACAGATATTTTTTTTTTATCCATTTTATTTTTTATTTTTGACCCAAAATTTACCGCGAACAACAATATGTGGATTTCGGAAAACCACCTAGTCATCATTTTGACCCAAAAGCTTTACCATCACCATAAGATACAAAGATGTGTAATTGATTTCGCGAACAAAGAGTTGTCTTGGTTTTTTCTGTCGTTGTATTTGTTTGACCATTAGTTTATTTGGAGTCATCATTGGCGCAGTTGTAGTTCTTCATGTTGTTGAAGTGAACACTTTGTGGTATAGATCATTAATGTATATACAGTATTAATTCCACGTTTTCTTGGGCACATAATTAAGTTTTAAGACAACGTGGGTATATCACTTCACTTAAGTCAAATGAGCAGATATGTTGGACTGGTCATGGTAGTAGCGGGAAGAGCAATGGCACTTGTGATCAGAGCAGAATCGTTTGCCGCGAAAATAAATCCTATATTTGTTTGATTTCGGGATGAACGTTGGGGGAAATGGTGTCAAAATGATGAAGTCGTACGGGTTCGGGACCCGGAATGTCATGATTGTGGATCCAGTAAGAATAATGTTGCTACTATCCCTGTAGCATCCTAGACAGCCTGGAATATTGACCACAATTGTTTTCTTTATAAGCAAAGAGTTACAATGTTTGATATGATGTACCAGTTCTCATTTCATTACGTTTATGCAAACATTTAGTAGTAATAACTATGCGTTTAATCGACGGCATAATGGATCAATTTGCGTCATGTATAACATGTATAACGTCACTTTTGCCAGTGTTTGTTTGTTTGTGTCGGTTTCTATTTGATCAGCCAACAAAGGTAAATGAAACATATGACATAAACGGAGTATACATACCTGTCATACCTGGTAGTGGGGCAGCGTATTTAATGTTTAACTGGAATCCGGGGTCATGGTCGTACTTGTTGTCGTAACCATGGTATCTAGGATTTGCAAATATTGTTTTCTGAAGAAAAACAATGCACAAAGTGACAATAGCACCCCTCCCCTCCATCCACACACGTACGCTCAATCAAAATGATCATCTCTTTAACATATCTATACTGCATGTACATACAGAAACAACAAGATACCACTTGTACCAGCTGAGTTTCTTTAGGTTCCCTTTGTCTAAGAAAACAAACATGTAAATGGAAAGTTAGTTTGTGTTAATTGTTGCTATGTCAGAAGACCTGCAGGCAGAAGGGAATAAATCCATTCTCGGTGAGGATTTCAGCATTATGTAGAAAGAGTAGATGATAACAAAAGACGTGACTTTTTGAAGAAAGCAAATCTACAAGGTCAAGTGACGTCTACAAAAGTATGATAAGAGTATTTTCCTTTCCAAAGTTGATCGTTCTTCAACCCTTTGCGTGTCAGATAACCTTTCACTCAATGGGATTTTGTGTATTACTTTTAATGGGATGAAACATAAATTAACACTTTATCATTTAATCTAACAACTGTTCGTATATAATCTTTGTTATTGTTCAAAGCATATGTTTGAAACGAGAAGCGCAAATATTGAATTGTTAAGAATTTCACGATACAAACATCCCCGTGTTTGGATAATCATTCTTATAGGTGTTAATGGAACTGGTATTAGCATCCGTTGATCTTTATGAAACTGTTCAAAGTGCTGTCTTTACAAAACTCCATTTCGCCTACGCAGTGAAGTACGTGATGCAGCGAGGAAGCGCCATCTGCGCATTGATTTAGTTCTTTCGACTTGTGAGTCCATATCCGCTTACCTTCACAGTGCCTTCAAAATACACTTCCCTTGACATTTTTCATAAAGTACGCAGTCTTCTCGATGCGTTGTTACCTTCATTTTTTCTTTCCATCTCACATCTGTCTCTCTTTTTCTCTCGGCCTATCCTTCTCTCCCTCCTCTCTCTCTCCCCCCTCTCTACCACCCCTCCTCTCTTCTCCTCCTCCCCCTCCCTCTCTCTCTCGCCCTCGTCCTCTCTTTCTACTTATCTCTCACTCTCCCCCTTTCTTCTTTTTCTCTTTCTCCCCTTCTCCCTGTCTCTGTCTGTCTGTATGTTTGTCTCTCTATCTATATCTTTCTCTCCATGCCTCTCTCTTCCTCTCTCTCTCTTTCCCCATGTCTCTCTGTCTCTGTTTCGTTCTCCCTCATCCTCCCCCTCCTCTTTCCTCCCTCCCTCAATCTCTCTCTCACTCTCTTGTCTATTTGTGTCTCGATTGAAATCTGATGTTTCCCAAAAGTTTGAAAGGTGAGCGATTTAAGACAATTATTCGCCTTTGTGATAATGTCTGAATCGCAAGTATGCAAATGATACATTATTTATTTTGACGAAAGGAAATGAACATACAGATCCGCATTTTTTCCGGATATTTCCAAGTAGTATAGTTTCTTAAAGAATTTGGAGCTTCCCCCGTTTTAAGCCGAACTTTGTATTTATAATCATCATTTAACGGCCAATTCTGTAATTACGATTGTCTTCATCATCAATAATTTAATGTTGACCTCATGGACATGCAAGGACAAAAGGATTTGAGGCAGACATTCTAACCATTGCGGGTAATCAACCCCTCGTTTGTCAGACATAATGTCGTTCTGTGTGGTTTGTATGTTTTACTTTTGAAAAAATACACACAGAGTTAAACAGAATATTCCACTGTCAAAAGACTATATACAAAAAGAGCATCAACAGTTCATTTGAAATATATATATATATAGTTATCATCGTGATCACGAGAGAGTTACATTCCCTTGCACAAAGTGCGGAAGATGACAAATGCAAACGAGTCACCTTCAAATGGAGGGCCTAGAAAAATAATTGGTTTCCTGAAAAGGTAACATTTTCTCACAGTCTGTATGATAATGGACCTACAGTTCAATGTTTGTATGTCAGAGTTTTCCGTTTCTAAGCAACGCAATGTTAAGGATAGATGAGGTACCTATATAGGGAGAGAGTTTGTAGGCTTTGGGGCATGCGCAGCAAGGCGGGGTGTAGTCTTACTCTTAAGCCCGCCTCACACTGTGCGATTTTACCAAGCGATGACTCGCGATGCGATGAAAAGCGAGGCGGGCTTTATACGCACTTTTTGAGACCCTGCCGGAATAAAGTCTGCACAAACAGACTACTCATCATGGTAGTAGAGAGAGGGTCCTGGCCAGGGGCTAGGGATAGGAGGAGGGGAAGTAGGCAGGGCAGGGCCCCCATTTCAAACGAGCCCCCCTTTCCGCCTCTCTCCTTCTCATCGAGGCTCGAATATGTTAAAACAGAGTGGGATTTGAGGCAAGTGGAGGGGGGGGGGGTGGGTGGGGGAGAGAACGCACTTGCAAGAACATATGTTTGATGAAACCAATGGTGTTTTATTTTCTTCCGTCGTTTTCTAATTTTGCCGAAAGAACGCTCTTTCGAGTGGATCACCTCCCATCCGTCGCTTTAGGGCCATCATATACAACACGCTCCGATCATTCGTGCGACTGGCTGCACGACCCTGTTCATTGGCTTCGTACAAGAAGGTGACGTCACACTTCTAGTCAGAGGCCCTTACGTATACGACTGCAATCGTGGCAAGATCGTGTCGTCTGCGGGAACCTGTAGATCTGTAAAATGATCAAAACCATTACCCATCAAAAGGGGAAAATGAAAGGGCAGTAGTTTGGAGACATAATGGGACCTGATAAAATGGCGGAGTCGTGTTGCCATGACAACAAGACCTAACATGTGAAAAGGATCAAACTGCGAAACATCCGCGCCGTGGGACCCTCGCGGCTTGCACGTGATACATCCCCCATCCTCCACAGAGTTCAAAGTCAACAGTCGTCCCGTTGCGTCACCTCTTACATCATATATAAGTCGCTCCCCTCAAGATTAAACGATTATCGCCCTTCATAATCTCTGGGCAGGATTTAAAGATGTTGAAGGTGTACACACTGACTTTACAAACACTTTGTGTCGCCTAGGTTTAATGACCGAATAGTTATAATTCATCAATGTCAGATGCAGCGTAGTAAGCGCTACTGTTTGTTGGTTTGTCGCAGAACAGGATGATAAGGACAATTACGAAAGCATAAATGAAGTCCTTTTTTTAATTACGTAATTCTCACAAACGAATCTTTATTGATTATTCGAAGATGATATCAGGAATACTTTCAGTCGTTGCAAATGTGGAATACACCAACTGTTTATGTAGATATTGGTGCAATCAAAGATATTTTTCATCATGTACATTGTGTTACACTTTGATATACCGACACAAATATGATAAGTCATGTATCAATCTTTAATATACATGTATATAATGAACTAAATGATACGGTTACATACGATGCATGTTATATTGCAATATGTTATGTGTACAGTGCATGATTATGATACATAATGCGAAATATTTACCGTTTAATATTTTAAAGCTACATTTCAAACATGATTCATAGCACTTGATTTATAAATTCATCTCTATATTTGTATTATAAAATTGATCGTGTAGAAAAGTTATCGTGTCTTCACATTACACTTATCTACAAGACAAGACGTGCTGTTTAGATGGATACACCTTACATAACACACCGTGTTAAACATGCCAGCAAAACACGGGTCCACTGAACAAGATAGATGATAAGAAACAAAACAAGATCGATAAAACATCGAATGAAAATCGGATTTAGGTATTTGGTTAGAGGAGGAGATCTTATCAACGGTTGTTTGTCTTTCTTTTGTTTTGAGTTGTCTCAGGCCTCCTGCGGAACAAACTTACCGCATGGGTGTTAGCTAGGTCTGATTAATGCTTTTATTTGACCAGTAGGGTCGATGATTTGACCAGGGAGATTTGACCGTCTTCCATCGTGGATGGTCATCGTAACCTGAGCGTGTAGTACAACGTGTACGTGCAGATGAGATTACTAGATTACGGGTCGTATTTAACGACTTTGAAATGTCATTGTCTATCTTGGCCGAGAAAAAAGAAAGGAAATCAGATGACTCGGCAGTTTGTGTGTTTCTCTGTTGCTATTTGATTTGATGACATCGTGAAGATACATTATGACGTCATTAATGAACATGAGAATGACAACATTAAAGGCAGCGTATCACTAGTGTATCACTGTACACGAGAACACCATAGGGGCCTAGCTTGTGAAATATGAAACTTAACATTGTTGTAGGACTCACATAAAAGAAAATGCACGTCGAATGTAAAACTATGTAGCCATCATCCGAGCCTCTGTCTCGTTTTTTAATGTTCATGAAAATATAAATCAACTTTAAAAATGTTCAGTTTCTATAAACTCTAACATGTCTTATCACTAAACACAATTGCTCATGTTGATAACATTAATATGGATATGTCGCTTCGGTCGTGATGGTTGAAATAAAGTTGTTCTGATATAAAGGTCTGGATATAGAAAAGTATAATTAAAGACGACCCGACAATAAGTCAACCTGAAATGTACCGGTGACCTGTAATTCCACTCAAAGTTAGTTTTCAGTGGTTGCTGTTGCTAGAGAATGGGTTCCGATTAGTATAGACAGAAGTCACCAAGTTGAAGACGTGCAATCGTAGCTGAACTCAGATGCCTTGGTTAAATGTCGTGTGAGGCCGATTGCCGGGAGGGGGTGGGGGGGGGGGGGGTCATACCAATTAGTTAAGCAAAAACATGTATCCTCTAAAACAAAATACCACGACATACAAATGAGTGGACGCCCCCCCCCCCCCCCCCCCTTAACACAAGTCAAGGTATGTTCAGGAGATTAACGTGGTTAAGTAATATCTCTAAGCCACCATACCCTGCTCCGCTCCAAAATCAAAGAGTACCGTACTTTGCATGATACCGTCTATATGTATTTATGCATGTATGTGTGTACGTGTGTGTGTGTCTACGCATGTATGTGTGTGCGTATGTGTGTATGACGGTCATTAATTTAAAGACAGCCCGTCCCTTTTTCAGATCACCACAAATTCATCGAAACATTGGCAAAACATATAAAGAAGTTTAGCAAGCTGTATATTCATAATTTGAAACTGATACATAGTGTAAAATTCAAATAATGCACGAAAACAACGTCTGATTAATAGTCTTTACCTCAGGCTCTTAGCAGTTTGTGTTGAAACATCTGCTTTATTGATTAATCTGTTTATTAAATTGTAAAACGTATTATGACAACAATTGTTCTATAGAAGGAATCATCTCCAAAGTTTGGTAATTACTCATAAAATTAGGATTTCACACATGCATAATAACCACATAGATACTGTAACAAAGACTAATACTTTTTTTCGTAGTACGAAAAAAGTCGGTTTGAAATTTAACGGCTGAAATTACATATACAGAAAGCTTCAACATGCTATATTCTTAGAAATGATCTTGAATCACACTTTCTTCAATTTGCGATCGTGATAGGCGATTTCAAATTTTAAGCTCGCAAAAGGGACGGACAATCTTAAAAGACAGGGAGTCCCGTTTGCAGGTAAAAATATCAAATTTTGTAAAAAGCACGGAAAATAGAAGAAGATACTGTATTATAACTATCCTCCAAATAATAGAATTGGAAACGAGCGAGATCATAGCGAGATTATAGCGACCAGTAAATTTTGAGGAGGTTTTGGGCGGGTCGTCCGAAACCTATACCCTAGGACCGGAGACCGCTGTACGCTCCGGTCCGCACCTGTCCGCTCAACGGTACATGCGTTCAATGGGCGTAATACCCGCATCGTGCGCCGAGGGGGACAATGCGATTATGAGTGTAGACTATGCTCGCTGCGGTTCAAACGTAAACAAGGATAGTTTTCCACTTTTCGTGAAAATGTTCGTGAAGCTATGACTGTGAGATTTCATACAGGTCATTTTTAGGGTATACTGCTGATTCCTGAGTTTCATGACCTTTTGAAAGTGGGACAGCCGGTCTTTAAACTCGACAAGGCGAAAAATGTTGCTTTATGTATATGCCATTGTTATCCACCCCCCCCCCCCCCCCGAAAAAAAAGGGGGGGGGGGCGAGGCATAAAGAGGGCAAGACAACTAGTATGGTGTCAGTTTGCATTGCGCGGTCAGCATCCTTCATTTAAACGCAAGGACAGACATGGAAACGATCACAAAGTTTGCTACGACAAGCACATACAGTGCTAAAAATACACCTATACACCTTTACTACCAAATCAGAAAAAGAAAAAGAGAAAGTTGTACTTAAAACAAAAGCCCTCTGCGGATTGAAAAGGGATTTTCCCTTTTGTCTCTGCAGTATCCGAGCATGTTATAAAAGACAGATGATACATTATTCACTTTCAACGAATGAATCATTTTTTTTAACGAGAGTATCGGGTGTCACTCGCTAGAAACCGAGCCATAATCAGGGAATTCCACTGTTTTTATTATCCGTGACATGAAATATCAAATGTTCTGCATATCAGGAGATAAGATTACGCCTATTGTTGTTTCATAATTGCTCACACAATAGTGGGAGATAGCGAGATAAGCAAGCCGAGCCCTAATATGATCTTAATGCATTGTTGAGAAAATAAAAGAATATTATGTTTGGTCCCCAATGAAATGTCCACACCGTCCAATATGTTGGCCAGGGATTTGTTTTCTTCACTAGACTAAGAATATCTGGTTACATTTTGGTCTTTTTACAATAATACGCAATTTCCTTTAGGGGAATCAAGTCTGGAATCCCCTGATAATGATCATAGGGCCACAGACACAGATGTAATATCAAACATACCGAAATGTTTTGGTTTTCTGAATTTAAATCATTGTGAATGTAGTCGTTTTTTCAGGCTTTTGTGCATTCATAAACCAAAAGGGTCTAGCTGTATAGTAGATTTATCAGTCTAGGCCCATTTACATGAAATTTACCACTGATGGTAACTTTGCTACCAATGGCAACTTCTGTGGAAACCTTGATTTTGATTGGCTGTCAAGCGATGTTACCATCATTGATGGTACCGTTACTATCAGTGGTAAGTTTTAAAGGGAATATACTGTACTGGGAAGACAAAAAGCTTTCAAAAGTGATCGTGAGCAATCTTCTTACCAATGATCTAAAATAATGTATTCATGTATTAGAAACTTGCTGAAAGTTATATGCCCTCATATGATCCACATTTGGTATAATCAGTGATTGAATCCTCAAAATGTTTGGGCCGGACATTTTGGACATTTTGAACATTACTCACTAATTGCAAAAAATGTGGATCATTTGAGGGTAAATAACTTTCAGCAAGTTTCTAAAATGGGCAATACATGAATTTAAGACCATTGGCAAGAAGATTGCTCACGATCACCTGCTTGAAAACTTTTTGTCTTCGCAGTACAGTATATGCCCTAGATTTCTTCCCCAACTCGCCTAAGCTCAAAAGAAAAGATTGGCATATTAATAAATCATGTGAGAAGTTAACCCTACTTTACAGCTTGGATTTAAAATGTCCCAACAGCCTAGAAGCAAGACTATTTTTAACGATAAGGTTTAAGAGACTACAAAATAAACCAACGAAATTAAAGTTTGTCTGTCCTGGGCCCTGTTGCATAAAAAAATTACCATTGATAGTAACTTTCCTACCGATGGCAATATCTATGGAAACCTTGTTATTATTTTTTATTGGCTGTCAAGCAATGTTACCAAGGAAGTTACCACCCATGGTAGAGTTACCATTAATGGTAAGTTCTATGCAACTGGGCCCTGGTTATTTTACCATAACGGAAAGCGGGCCTGGTTGAGATCAGAATCATTAGAGGAGCAGGGCCCTGTTGCATAAAAACTTACCATTGGTAACTTTGCTTTCATTGGCAACTTTGTATCAAAACCTTGATTTTTGATTTGCTGCTCAGCAGTGTTACCATGGAAGTTACCATTGATGGCAGAGTTACCATAAATGGTAAGTTTTATGCAACGGGGACCTGATTAGTGAAAGATGACTGAAAACCGTGTAATGATGAGAAAATAGCCAACACTTGAAATACTCCTTCTCAGTAAACAATGGGCTCTTTACATAGGTAACTACGTTTGACTACATGCAATTCAATCACTTGTACTTGAATTAGTTCCGAACTTCAGAAAATCAACGTGGTGCGGTTGGTATGATACTGGGTGTTAAAAATACTGTTGACCCTTTTGAAAAAAAAACATGTTAACAAATGTTACAACTGGAATCAAGCCGGCATTTTCACATTGAAAATGACAGAGAATGACAATTTGTTTAGAAGCAGGTTTCGTCAAATTTCATCAATTGCTCTTCTTATAATAATTCTTAGAATGTTCAATAACATTTTCACTTTTGGACAAATTTTGATCTTTAGATTTGTGTGTATCAGAGAATTTATATAGAACATAAAATTGCACCCCCAGCAACTTCCATATCATTAATAATGTATGATGCTTCTGGAAGAAAAGGCCTTGTGGGTTGACATGCGTGATGCACAAATGAAAGGCAAACATTTCTTGTTACTTTCTTATATGTATCAGAATCATTTTGTATTTTATTGGTCACAGAGCTATATCGGCAAATAAAAGGATGAAATATCATTGAATTAAACATCTGTAAGTATCTTGACACTCGGTTTACATAAAATAGTAATTACTACATTGTAAAATACATGCACAATACCCATACAAAAATCGCATACATTTACTGAATGTTAAACTGTGGTATTGCAACATCTAGTACTATTAAAAAGATGACACCGAACGTAAAGTAGTGTCATGTTATATCAAACACGGAATGAACAACCATGCATGAATAAACGCGTGTAAATAGAAGAGCGATAAAAACTTTGAGCTCTTGATTTGATCATTTAAACAAAATATATATTTACATCATGTACTTGTACAGTTTGTAAGTTATTTTCTCATGTGCCATACCATAATTCAAACACCATCGACCATCCACTTTGATGTAATGCTGATTGCTGGAGTTCAACAGTTCAAACAGTACTTTTTTTAAGGAGGAAAAAACTGCCCCAAAAACTTTTGAAGATATTGTCATTCGAAATCTCCCCGTACTTTTCCCCTAATGCGGGTTTTTAAACTGCCCCTCCCCCAATTATCACATGCACATATACACACAAATCAACACATAACACATGTAGACACACAAATACGCATACACATACACATATAACACACACACACACACACACACACACACACACACACACACACACACACACACACACACGTTTAGGCGCGCATTTCGCCTCTTCATACCTTCATTCTTGCTCTCTCTTTATTTATATATATCATCAGTCTCCTCTTCTCTTCCTCTCTCACTCATCTCCATCTCTCCTTTCCCCCTATATAATCGCCTTTACCTCTCTCCCTTTGACAATCTCTGTACCTCCTATTAATTATCTCCGTGTCTCTCTTTATCTATTTTCTTTCTTTCTCTCGCTCTTCCTCTATCTCTCCCCATGTCTCTCTTTCTCTATGTTTCTCCCTCCGTCTCCTTCGCACAGTCTCTATGTTCCCCCTCTCTTTCTCTCTCTCTCTGCATCTATCTCTTCTCCTATATCTGGATCTGTCCTTTCCCCCTCTCTCCCTCTCTCTGTCCCCCTTCACTCCCCTCGTTATCTGTCTCTACCTATCTCTTTTTCCCGACCGTTCCCCCTCCTCTTTGTCTATCTCCTTTCCTCTCATATTCTCTTCTGCTCCCCCACTCTCCCTTCTCTCTCCCATTCTCCTATACTCCCCCACCCGCTACTCTCCCCCACTCTCCCCCTCTCTCTCCTATTCTTTTCTTCCCCCCTCCTACCCCCTCCTCTCCCCCCTCTCCCCCTCTCTCTCCAGTTTTCTTCTTCCCCTCTCCTACCCCCTCCTCTTCCCTACTCTCCTCCTCTCTCCCATTATCTTCCCCTACCCTCCTACCCCCTCCTTTCCCCCATTCTCTCCCTCTCCCATTTCAAAGATGACGTACAGTCAATGACCGCAGCCGTGATGACATCACGCTCTCTCTGCAAAGATCGTGGGATGCGTGCGGGAGGGAAATCACGAGTTTGGGATAAGAAATGAAAATAATTCGTCAAAGGAATCTCTTTCCTGAGTCCCATCTCTAACCTGATTTCCTCTCCTGTGCGTTCTTTTAATCCTGTTGAGCAAAAAAAAAACCTCTCTAAATAAAAAAAAAAAGACACACTCCGCGTGAAGATCACAGTATTTGAAGTTTCAACTCGCCATGCACTGTTTCCAATATCCTGAATAATGTAGCCTTGAGATATGCCTCGGTACCATTACCTCTCCGAGAGGAATCACAAGGTTTGGGCAAGACAGATCGATAAGCTAAGTCAGAAATAACTAGGGAATACACCGTGAGCGAAAAACGAATGATTACAAACACAACAAACAGTTGCAGCTGTAGATGGGTTTAAAGTATGAAGATCAACAAGATCAATTTGAAAGTGATTAAGGGAGAGGATGATGTAACATTAAGGTCCAGGAAGGCATTAAAGATCAACGTTGCTGGTTAATGTTGTAGCATAGTGCATGTAAACTAATATTATTATGGTCATTGCTGCTGTTCCTCTTTCCTGAACTTTCTTTTTTATTTTTTTTTCTTCTTCTTCTTCTTCTTCTTCTTCTTCTTCTTCTTCTTCTTCTTCTTCTTCTTCTTCTTCTTCTTCTTCTTCTTCTTCTTCTTCTTCATCTTCTTCTTCTTCTACTTTTTCTTCTTCGTCTGCAACATGTTCAACATCTCACTAACTATATCTGCTACTCTTACTTCTTAATTCATCTTCTTCTTCTCCTGCTCATCCTCACTTTCTATTTCCTAAGATCCATTTATTTCGTGTTGCTGTTGGCACGTCTGATATTACAATTGCTATTCCTGCCGCTGCTTCTCATTATGTAATGTGATTTTGCTTGATGCCGTTTTTATTTCACATAATTCGATGTTGTCAAACTTCTCAGGTAGAGTGATCACCTACATGCCTACGTAGCTTCTCGAAATTCCGTCGCGATGTCCTCCCCCCCCCCCCCTCCCTTGTTTGGTTCCTCTTTCTTTCCCTGTTCTCCCACGCGCTGTCACGCAGTCATCATGTCTGCCACTCTTTATAAAAAAAACAACTTGATTCCCTACCCCTGGGACCGAGCTGGCCTGGGACCTGCCAAGGAAACGGTTGCTGTAGGTAACAAACCGATCTCAGGTGTGGAGGAACACTCGAGGTGGCCAAAATAGCAGTCATCTTGTCGTTTTTTTTAAAAGGAAGGGCAGCAAAAATTCACTCTGCGCCAGGCCCGTCATAAGAACAGATTTTGGTACAAGTCATGCAAGGGTGTATAAATCGAGCGTGGACCAAGCTGATCCAAAGTGATTGTACAATGAATAGCGCACATGTACAAGATATTGTCCGAGCGAAATGGTTTGTTTATAATAATTAACGATCTGAATACACTCTCTAGTTTCATTTCGTGGAACGTACGAAAGGTTTAAATACATAGTTGGTATTTGCAGACTATATTTTATGCAGGAGGCTTTGAATCATTTGAAATGATCATAAATTAATTGCATAGTTTTGGGGACATACAGTCGACAAGCAAAATCTTAACAACAGTATATTTGATTCATTATGTTCAAATGAACTTCGCACGATATATGTTTGTAACCATGGTAACGGTGGCCCTTTTGAAATAACGCTTACGTTTGAGTCTTGAAAGACTAACTAGCCTTTGCAGGACTGTACGCCTCTGTCCGATTCAAACGAAAGTGATGGACGGTCTCTGCGTCCAATCAGAGGGGCTATTTCGTACGTGAGCGTGATCTCGTTATGGATCTCCTTCCAAATTTCAATGGAGATCTGACCACATTGCCTAGACATATTTATCCGGGCTGGCAATTCTCGGCGATCGTGCGATCATTCGAAATCGTTGCGCTGAGTTCCGTCGCACACGAATTCGAGCTAATAAAGTGAGTCTAGAATCTAGACTACCATATATACGACTACCACGGGCATGAAAGATGTTCTTTAAATGCCTGTTTTGTTTGATATCATAAAAAAAGAAAAAGAAGTAGATGTAGTAGTAGTATATCATTAATTATCCTTTACAAGAAATTCTCTCCCACTGTTTCAAGTAGAAAAAGAAGCATAACTTACATAACATAAACATAAAAAAACAAAGCTGGAACAAACGCGTTTGATGAATTGGTTGATATGAGTGTGCAGTTTCAGTTAATTAGACATTATTGTACATATGCTGCATTTATAATTCGACTATTGCATAACAAAGACTACTGCGTGGATTCGAGTGAAAGATATTTGAGCTGATAGGATTCCTTGTCTCAAATATGAGCTATTCAAATGGCTGAATAACACAGAGCTCAATGGTAGAATTGAGTTAATGAGTACATTCGTTTAACAACTGTTAATATACTACCTCTACCTCTCGGTGACTTTACTGTTGATAAGCGGTCTCAATAATTGGATGGTATTCTCCAACACATATGCAAATAGATGAATTACGTTAACAAAGCATTTGTATTTCAAGTTAGAAATTAAATTCGGCACAAGGATGGATTTATCTCCAGCCATTGTATGAGTCCTACTTTCGCTGACGATTACCGGGGTAGCTTTTTGGGGGACTCTTTACACATGGAGCCTACTTGCCCATGTAACTAGAAGAGAGTTAAGCTAAAATTAGAGCGTACTTAAATCGACTTTGCAAAGTTTGCCAAATATTTGGATTAGAATAGTGCAGACACTTCACATTGGTTTGCAGTAGTCTTTATCGTAATGTGAGTATGTGTATGTGTGTTTGTGTGTTTGTGTGTGCGCGCAGAGAGAGAGAGAGAGATATAGATAGAGAGAGAGAGAGAGAGAGAGAGAGAGAGAGGGAGATAGATAGAGAGAGAGAGAGAGAGAGAGAGAGGGGGGGGGAGAGTGAGAGAGAGAGAGAGAGAGAGAGAGAGAGAGAGAGAGAGAGAGAGAGAAGGATGAGGCCTGGGACATCCTGAATGTAAACCGTTACTATGAGGATAAAACGAGCGGACTATGACGTCATGCGAGGCCTTCATCATGTCGATGTGTGCGCTTGATTTCCCGGTGACGTCACAAGATAGTTTCGCTTCGGTAAAGTCCTTCACGTTTGCTTATAAGTGCGGAGCGAAAGTGAGCAAGGTTAAAGCGGAAAAGGAGAGCAATGGAGAGTGTAAACAAAAGGCATTTCATCGCGTGGATTAAGTTAATTTAGGCATGGTTTAGGATAGTAATAAGTAACGCTGTGCAGTTTGCGAGTGGGAAGGTGGAGGGGGGGGGGGGGAGCTGATGATGGGGGCGGAACGGCGGGGGAAGGGGCGGAGGAGGGAGGGTGGGTGATATGGGGTGGGGTGGGGTGGCGGGAGGGGAGGGGGTGAGGTGGCGGGAGGAGCGGTGGAGGGGGGCTGATAGGCGGAGGGCTGCAGTAGTAAATGAAAGAGAGGAAGGACCATTTCTCGCAATAATTCAGTTAAAGAACGAAATGATGATGGGGATAGACAAGATAAAAGAAGAAGAAGGAGGAGAAGAAGAAAAAGATGGAGGAGGAAGGGAGAGGAAATTAGGAACAAAAGAAGAAAAAGGAAGAGGAGAAGAAGGAGGAGGTAGGAAAAAGATAAACAGAGAGATAAGAAGAAAGGGATACAGAAGAAAATTAGACAAAAAAACCCCAAAATAACAAGATAAAGAGATTTAAAGAAAAGCAGGAGCAGAAGAAACTGTGATGAGAATTCGAAGAAGAGATGTAGGAGAAGGAGAGGGAGAGGAAAAGCTAAAGAAGAATAAAACAGAAGGAGGAGGAAGAGAATTTTCTGAAAATGGCCAACAACGAAATTGTGAAGGAAAAGATTTCGAAAACAAGAGGTGAAGAGCAGCTTGAAACAACACGGTCGGAGACGTCATTTCCAATGGAATCGGAATGTGACGCGTCCAACACTTCGGGATCTCCCCAAACACAACTCTCCTTGTCGCATTTCGACCCTCATCACGGCGCACTTCGATTTTTACGTCAATCGAAATCTGTGTCATGAAAGGAAACGTGATTAATTTACGGAAAGAAACAGAAACATGGCAGAAAAGTAAAGTCGTAAGAGAGAGTGACTCATTCTTAAACTAAGCCTCAATCCATTTTGGGTGACGGTGACCAGTTTTGGTAATTAAATCAACATTTTTTGTTGTTACGAAAAGAGGTCTAAACAATCGTAAAGCACGGCTGAATTCGTGAAAGACATTCAACGAATTCCTGTTACAGTTAAGGTTATACCCTGTTGAAATCATTTGACGTCATCAGAAAGTGTGCTGTAAAGTGATTGATTTTTTTAATGAATACCTGCTCCTTTAACATTATACATTCGAGAGATGCATGTATCCCTTCAAACATCAAAAACTGCGTGCTAGCAAAAAAAAAAAAAAAAAAAAAAAAAAAAAAACCCTGATGTACCAGTCATGAGAGTTGTGCGTTGCTAGCACAATTTGCGTGGAATCCTGTTGGTACAACACTGCTCAGCACATGACCAAATACCGTAACTAATTAATTTGAAATTAGAGCTCCATAAAAACGAAAATGACACACTCGAGTATAATTCTAAACTTTATTTCATTCCCATTAATTTCTTCAACGTACGAAGTGAACGCAAATACAAGGATAAATGGAGGATTACATGTAACCTGTCTATTGATTATTTCTTGCATAGCCAATAAGCATCATATATAACTACCTCGGCAGACAACATACCGTAATAGAAAAGTTATTAAAGGGAAAGTCCACCCTGAATTTAAGTTGGTTTTAATAAGCGCAGAAACATGAAAGAAACAAGTAAGTGAAAATTTGACAAAAATCCGTCAAAAGATAATATATTTTTTCAATTCTCTATTTGGTGACGTCACTTGCGAGCGACTTTGCTATGTAAGTTGTGTGCTGACTTTTTGTGAAAATGTCCACTTTTTCTCATTTCTCATTTCAGATTTGACCTGTGCATTTGATATATCATTTGACATAGGCCCTATGTGTTTATACACATACCTCAATGAAATTGCTTTATTCCTTCATTAAAACCAGGAAAAAGACGTCAAATCGAATCATACAGCGCACACTATTATGATAGAGCAGCTCGCAAGTGACATGGAATGAAACATTTCTAATAAAGTTACATGTATAACCTTTTTTGCCCTTTGACGGGTTTTCGTCAAAACTTCACTGATATGTTGCTTTCATTTTCTGGTATAATAAAAACCAATTCGACTTCAAGGTGGGCTTTCCCTTTTGAAGAGAAAAAACCTTTGCCCTTACAAAATATGTGAATTTCTATAAGCACAAGTATGTATTTGTCATTTCGTTCAGTTGACGCTTTACTATCATGATAACGGGAAAGACTTGGGTTACAAGGCTTTAATGATGAACTTTAGAGCTTTCTTAAAAAAAAACATGATGAAAGGGATTATTGATTCTGTCTTTCATCAAGTTTTTGTTTTTATTAATACAGACATGACTCAGAATTACAAACGAGTTGTTGGTGTTGGTGTTGGTTTCTCTCCCTTTGCGGTATTAACTCCTTCTGCGCCGGACGAAATGATTTTCTATGTAATTAGTGTGTATTATTTCTGCCAAACTGCGACAATGGCATAACGAGTTACACAACTGTGAATCATGAATAATATCGCCTAATCGATGGCAATAGTGTTCAGTATAACCCGAATGTATAGGGGTTATGGAGCATATATTATACGATATAAACATGGAAAATCCAGTTTACTATATCTACTGATATCATTGTGACTTATACATTCGTTTCGTGATTAAATCTGTCAATACCCAATCAAGTTAGTCTCATGTTCATTACAACACAGCTTATCACCTATAGGACTGAAAGGTTAACATTGTATCACCTGTGTGTCGCTCTTGACTCAGAAAATGTCAAGTTTAGCAATCCCTTATCCTCTATAAAAGTTTGAAAATGCGACGGAAAACGTTGTCCCGAGCTCATAAACATACCATCAGACACACACTGACCTTTTGCAATCTCATGCCAATCGTTTTTATTCATACCAATAATGTCTCTAGACCCTTTCTGTTGGATCCGTCAACATGGCCAATTTGTCTCAGTCGCTGAAATGTGATATTTTCTGGTGAGAATTGTCAGAGTTCATGCTAAGTCAAACGCTTGTGTAACGAGGTGTCACATGACACTGACGTCATCGATTGACTATCAATTTTCCACCCAATGTCTCCCGCTCGTCTCCGCATCAGTTACAGTGCAATTAACGAGTCCCGATTTAGACTTTCGATCCACAACAGGATAAAAAAAACGGGATGAGGTGATTTGTTTTAGTCATTTCGCTCATGTCATAATAAAAGCAAAATATCAAGCTTTTAGCAAAATCACATAGCATTTTTTTTTTATATCATGACATATTATTGTCATCTTTTTCTTTATTGTCATTTTTGAAACAACTTTCTGTTCTTTTCATTTCCATACATTTCTAGGTTAGGAGCTTTTTTATTGTCGTATTATCTTTTTACATATCCATGCTTGATTGATAGAAACGTTTCATTTTCACTAATTCATCATTTATAATTTGTTTCTACTGATTCCTGCATGTCCATTATGTGCAACATGCATCAAGTGTTAGTGCAGTATGTTTTGTTAGCTCCGGACAAACGTGAGAGCAAGTTGCTTGCAATATTTTACAAAACTTGAATTGAATTGAATTGGAGCTTTGTTTTGCTTATAACGTTGCATTATGTTCATCTGGCAGAAAATAATAACGTATTGGAATGATTTACAAACGGCATTACTTATCGTTCAGCACAATTTTCAACGTATAAATTATGGAGCGGAAATAACCTTGGAGCAGAAGAATGCCTTCTTCTGTAAACACGGGATTAGCAAAGAATCAAAAAGAAAAGCGAAACAAGACAAAAATGTAATTGACTGACTGCCGTCGTGGATGAGAAATTACTTTCCTTTTCTCATCCTTCCGACCTTTTTCCTTTCCTCTTTCGTTTCTTTAAGGAACCATCCATTATTGAAACGAAATCCTGGTCAACTCAAAACAGTCTCAAAAGGAAATAAAGATGAAATATAGATCAATGAGGTAAGTTTTAATTTGCATTGACTGCATCAAGTGCGTTAACTCTACAACATCTATGTAAAAACCTTATTTACCCCTACGCAAAAGAACGCTCTACAGACAGTCTACAAACATCTGGGGCATAAATCGCATTCATGAGAGAATAAAACGCGCAATAGAGTTAGCCCCATTCAACTGAGATTATACTTCAAATCAGTCATAATATTTTGTCACCAAACATGGCGTATTTTCATAAGTCTGTGCCTCAATAGACAGGCATGCGTAGGCGGGCAGTCAATGGCAAAAGGAAATATTTCTCCACTAAAAAAATCCATGAGCTACAAAGTTCTGAGTATATCATGATTATTGATTGACTAATCCCATCTCATGGTTGAGTAGGGTATAGTGCTATGATAATAACCCTCATAATCGTAAACAGCCGTGAACGTCAAAAACCTGTCACTTTGGTAATTGGCGAAAGTGTCATAACATTACACGGGAAAAAAGAAACAGCAAATACTCAGAGATGTTAAAGTCATCATTTTGATACATTTATTTCAGGATCAATTGCTAGAAATATGATCCGTCATGCTCGTGATAGACTAAAAGCGCTTGTTACTTCCTCTGCTTCATGTTGTTATGCTATGTATTGACGAGTATTGACACGAATACCAAATAAGACAATTTATATGTGTGTTTCCCGTGACGTCACGCCAATTTATCACCATCCTCACCTTCACCGTTGTTACGATTTGGAATCTGGATTTCCCCTTCTTCGTATACGCACAGTTCTGCAAAATCACAGTTCACTGAAGTTCATGATTGCGAAAAAAGTGGTTCGTTTTCGTCCAAAATGGTAACTGTAATTCCATTTTGCAGACACCTGTTCGCATTCGTAATAGAATTATGCAGAAATACTCATCATGACGACACGAACGAATAACGTGTCACAGCGATGACCCTCAGTCACAAATTCCTCGCAAAAAAAAAAAAAAATAGCGGACACGAGTTATTTCCCTTGCAGCCGTTCCGGTGCATGAGTGGACAAGAAGCAGTGTTCTTCTTCTTCTTCTTCTTCTTCTTCTTCTTCTCTTTCTTCTTCTTCTTCTTCTTCTTCTTCTTCTTCTTCTTCTTCTTCTTCTTCTTCTTCTTCTTCTTCTTCTTCTTCTTCTTCTTCTTCTTCTTCTTCTTCTTCTTCTTCTTCTTCTTCTTCTTCTTCTTCTTCTTTTCTTCCCTTCATATCCATGCTCTCTCGATAGTTCTGGCTGCCCCCCCCGTCCCTCCGCCCCCTCCCCACTTCTCACTGTTCCTCTGTCTTTCGCTCTGTTTATCTCTCTCTCTCTCTCTCTCTCTCTCTCTCTCTCGTTGTCATGCTCTATCTTTATTTGCTTTGCCTCCTATCTCCACATTCTCCGTCTCTCTCACTCTTTATCTGTATTTCTCTCTGCACCTTCCTTTCTCTCTTTTTGTTTTTCTCCCAGTCAGTCTTTCTGTCCCTTGTTTTATCTCTCTGTCTGGCTATACCCATTTCTCTCTCCCCCTCTCACTCTCTCTCTCTCTCTCTCTCTCTCTCAATATTTTTCTATTTATTTCTCTTTCTTTCTTTTCTCTCTTTCTGTCCCATTTCACTACATCCACCTCCCTCTCTTTCTATGTCTCCCTCCCTCTCTCTCTCTCTCCCTCTACCACTCACCCTCTCTCATTCTTTCTCTCTCCCTTCCCGTCTCCCTGTCTATCACAAATTGTATCAATACATAGAGGGCAACAATCCGATAAAAATACAATGTAGGTCATTCGTGACCGATCGCCTTTTCTCTTTTTCAAACGTTATTATGACACACGAAGCATGGATCAGTGACAAAATGTGAAAAAAAATCCTAAGTAATAATTCTGATTTCTGGTAACACAGATTTCGTCTCCGTTTCTGATATCCGGGCAACCCCGCGTGTTTAGTCCGTTAGTCTTTACCCATAATGCCCTAGTTTTTATGAGTTATGTTTTCTGACTGGAATTGTGTATTTGCCTCTTAGTATTCCTCTTCTTTTCTTTGTTTTTCCTATTCTTCTTTGCGGCTATTCCGTTTCATTTTTATTTTTCTTGTCAATTTTGCTACTTCTGATTTTGTTGATTATGTTTTAACGTTGAGGTCAGTCGTAATTATCATCATCATCATCATTGATTTCTCCTTAATTCAATTGTCCATGTTCTTACATCTCTTCGTCCATCTCGACCCCCACACCACCCCATCCCCCCCCCCCCCCTCCGACCCCTTTAAAGTCATCATTGAACCCTTGCAATGACATCTTCGCATCGTTGCCATGCTAATAGTGTGCAGCTCTGCTGAGTCATCGCAGCTTAAACAATTCCTCATTTACGACTCCGCTTTTAAAGGGGTTCCAGAACCAGAATTTATCCCGAAGTAACGCACTTAACCCCCCCCCCCCCCGGGTCGCTTCAGAAACTGAAATGGAGAAAACCCAAGCAAACTGCCAACCTTTCGCAATCAAATCCAATTCAACGCGAGTCGGAAATGTTCGACACATGTTTTAAATTCGTCCAAAGGGCAACTCGCTTTCTTTCGCCAACGGTGTTTGTTCGAGATTCCGTTTTATCAGCGCACGGCAGGTTTGCATTTTCACGATTTTCGATCTCGAACAAGAATACAAGCGAGTGAAATACGAAGTACAGAAATATGTTTAAGGCAATGTGGCTATAAACGTCAACACACGCAAAATTGATACACGTTCGATAAGGATTTTATTGAGGTCGGCTTTTATCATTTACAGGTGAGCTCGTGTTTCTGCCGTGTTATCCTCTCCTAGACGTGAACATGGTGAAGTCACCAAGAGCAATGGAAGGAATAACGTCTATTTTGGGAAAAAACGAAACAATATTGATTCAGATTATGCCGAATGCCTTCCTTGTGTCTTATATTTCGCGGTTTAAAGTCAAGAGGGCAACAACATTATGTTCCAGGCAGCTTCCGCCAAGTTAGGCATATTCTTGAAAAGGGGAAAGGTCCGTGCAATATCTAACATATTGCCTGGCAAACGGAATATAAGCAGGGTGATAAGAAATATGATCTTCTTAGCAATCAATTTATTTTAATGCATAATGAGCTTTCAATCCTATAAATTCACAATCATAGTCATATTTTGATAATGGGATGAGGAGGGGAGAAGACTAAAGAGAAGAAAAACAAGAAGTAAAATAAGAAAAGGAAGGAGAAGAAAAAGAAGAACAACAGGAAGAAGGAGAAAAAGAAGAAGAGGAGAAGAAGAAAAAGAAGAAGAAGATGATGATGATTAAGGAGAAGTAGGCGAAGAAGAAGGAGAAGAAGAAGAAGGAGAAGAGGATGATGATGAAGAAGAAGTAGGCGAAGAAGAAGGAGAAGAAGAAGAAGGAGAAGAAGATGATGGTGAAGAAGAAATAGGCGAAGAAGAAGGAGGAGGAGAAGAAGAAGTATGAGTGGAAGAACGAGAAGAATAAGAAGAAGTAAAATAATAAGAAGAAGGAATGAAATGAATAATGTAAGGTTTGGAAGTCATTTTTAAGGATTATGCCCTGAGTCTATGTGGCTTGTTGACAATAACGTTTGATTGAAAAAAAAATGCAACTCCCATACCCGTTGAGGGTTGATGGTGCAAGTGGAAGTGCTGATGATAATGGTACATTTTGTCGTTGTTGTGGCTGTGGAGTATGTTGTTGATGTGATGGTTGTGTTGGCGGTTGTGGAAGATGTGTTGATGTTGTTGTTGGTGGTGATGGTAAATGTGATGTCGATGGTGGTGATGGTGTATGGCGGCGGTGGTACATATGTTGTTGGTGGTGGCGGCAGTGGTATATGTGTTGTTCTTGTTGTTGTTGTTGTTGGTGGTGGTGGTGGTGGCGGTGGTACATGTATTCTTGTTGTTGTTGGTGGTGGCGGTGGTGGTACATGGGATGACGGTGGCGGTGGTAGTAGTATATGTAGCTGTGGTGGTGATGGTGACGTCATACAGTGTTGTTGGTGGAGGTGGATATGGTGGTGGTGGCGGTGGTGGTGATGGTGGTGATGGTGGCGGTAATGATGGTGGCGGTGGTCATGTGGTGGTAGTGATGACAAAGGCCGTGTCGGTAACGATGGTATTGGTGGCTCGACGAGGTGGGGCTAGGCCGGGGCACGGGCGGGAACAACCCCATAGACGCGATGAGCATGATAGATGAAATTCTAACATGAATAACCAAAAACCATGGAGCTATTACGCCATCGGTATGTATATAGTCCTCTGAGACATCTCTCAGCACTCGTGAGGACTTCGGGAAGAAACAAGGAAGTGTGAGGCTACTGGCCTAGTCTACCCTACAGCTATCTACTCACGAGAGACACGCGACCTTTGGGGTGCAGAAGATTCGTGTCTGAGGACTGGTAGCCTCCATTACAGGCTGCACGCTTGTTTCCCCCTTATTTTCACTGCAATCATTCCCATGTCTAGTCACACAGACTATAGCGCCCCGCCTCCGAAGAGAGAAAGGAAACTGGTGTAATTAGTCTTTGATTCCAGACCTAATTATTGTGATCACAACCCACGAGTAAGAAACAGTCCACAGTGTACAACACGTGATAGCCTTGAACGGGAAACTCCTGAAACACGAGTTACAAGTACAATGTATCCATGTACTTATTGTGGTAATGATTATAACTTGAAATTCACCAGAATTATTTCATATTAATATTTCTTTTTCAATTGCTGGCATGAAAATAAAAGACGAATACCATGTTGCCCTTTCAAAGTAAATTTTAAATGAAAGGATTCTATGTAGACTTTATAAATGTAGGCATATTGACTGGACTTTTTAAATAAATTCACGTATTAATTTCCATGAAAATATTAATCAATGGGCTTTCTGTTATAAATAGGCGTGTGATAGGCTACATTCGCAAAAAATGAAAATCTGTTGCGGCTAAAACGCCCCTGGACAAATAAAGGTTTTTCTTTAAATATCGGCGCGTGAACAATGCCATTAGAAACTCGCCCTTTCAAATTCAGGTATAATTGAAACGAATGAAAAAGCTATTCAAAAGAAAATTCCATGAAGTTTCCCTTTATCACGTCCAGGATTGTTATTTAGTTAATGAGAAAGTTTGGTCGTTTATCAATTATATCCGGACTAATTGTGACAAGCTTTAACCGCAAGTTGGTTACGGATCCCTGGCACGCATTGAGTATTCTCGTTTTATCATATACTCGCGTATAACAGAGACCACTAACAAGAGGATTCCAATAAACGCGGACTTTCGAATACCGGGGTATTGAGAGATTTATTGAAAGAATGTTCCACGAAACATCACTTCATCAAGTGCAGGTTAATATATCTTTGATGTCCATACATCTGTTTATTTGTCAATACTTTATCTCATTTTGTATTCCTTTCTTTCTAGATGTATCATTTAATTTTAAGGATATCCTTGCATCTCTGTATAAACATTAATATACATTAAAAACATTAAAAACATAAAAAACAATAAAAACATTAATAGTAGCGATCGGCCTGTCCCTTAAATGAACTAAAGGGTGAAAAATATTTATGATAATTTTGCACGTTAGTTTCTGGATCAAACAAATTAATTTTCAACATCAATGTAAGGCATCAAAATAAGAACGGACTCTAATTCATTTAAAAAGGGGAGTGCTAGTCAAAAAAGAAAGAGAAGAATGTAATCAATATCTTAGCGGCTGATTTGACGTTAGTAGAATGCTACGCTGACTACACGCACGCACTCATGACGCTACGATTAGGACGGAAAGCGAGTTCGAGAATCGCGGGAAATCGTCGATTCCAATCCCCCCCAGGAACATCCGAAACACAACTTTTAAATTAGTGTTTGCTGATAAAGTTTTGCGCCTGGTTAAAGAGTTCGTGTCACGAGGGAAAGCGCCTAATCAACGCCATGCCGTGTATTAGAAGCCCAATCTATTTTGCCTGTCATCTCCGTACTTTAGAACATTATTTTCGTCATTTTGTCCCGAGAAAAGATTAAAAAGCGTTTTTTTTTATATTCTTACCATACTGATAAGAGAATGCACCCATTAACCCGTTGACACATTTCATGCAAGGACAAAATATATTAGGCAGAAACATTTATGTATGTAGTCAAACTGAAATGTATGCAGTTTTCCTTTCGGGAAATATATTGTTTGATGTACCCGTGCAATACAATTTGTAAATGATAACAGCGATGATATTAATACGTATAATTACAATCATGATAAAAATTTAATGTAAAATGAAAGAAGAAGACGAAGATGAATAAGAGGAGGAAGACAATGGTGATGGCGAGCATCAAATCATTTACAATATCGGATTAACATTTACAAATTCAACATAACATCAACTTTCGATTATAACACTGACTCAGGGCATATTGCATGCCCTTCTCTATTGGAATAATTTGGGGTCTTTATTTTCATGATTTTTACTTCTTGATGAATAACATTCATCGCAAGCACGTGGGTTTGAAAAGGTCATGCAAAATCGTCCTACTCTTCCTCGATGCGTATATTGGCATGATTGTTACCATGCGAATGCTCTAAATGTTGAAACTCAAGTCTTGTCCCGGCGATCGACAATTCTGCCGGATACTGCCTGTAACATACTTTTACGCTTGCAATCACATATTGTACATAAAAAATCAACACAACGTTCAATCAATAACTTAGATGATAAGCAAGATAATTAAGATAGCAACAACTAAGATATCACTCTCTACCCACGCGATGCACGAGATAGAAATGTATGTAATGTTGTGGACAAAATCGTTAGCTGAACCCTCTCAGTACCAAGACCTGAAAACTACGCTGAATTACTACACGTCTCCATGCCAATGGTAACGAAAGAGCTTTTGTGCCTTATTTTTGTGGACCGTGAAACTTCGTATTGGGGACGTCGGACGCAGCGCCTCAAAGCGTACAAGTGACGAATCTGCGCGAAGACGCGTTAAGTCACCACTACCATTACCTAGAAAACAGCAGAGGGATAAATACAAGAAGAAGGAGAAGATGAAGAAGTGATATGTTTCATCGGAATAAACCTTCCGAGTCGGAAATAGAGTCAGACGTTTGGGTACGAGATTGGAAGTGACAGGAGACAAATTAAATCAAATTTGATCAGACAATCCGCAGAGCGGGTCAGGACTTAGAGAAGAGGGGTGAATACAACTCAAGATTGCGGCTTCCGCTTTCCACACTGAAGAGAGAGCGGCAACAATGGAGGGTAATTTGGAACAGAAAGAGAGTGTGAGTGTTTTCTATTTTGGCCAATAATTTTGGGGGTTATTGATAAGTGGTCATTGATGACGTTATGGGGGAAGGAAGAGAAGAGAATATTAACCTGGAATGGATGGTGCATAACGGGCATATAGGAGCGTAATGGCGCTATGATCGCCGGGGAGGTTAACGTACACCATAGATACTACAATGCGAGATTTGTCTTGAGGGGTTACCATGGTAACGCTTCTTGGCATTGCATCAGTCGGGGTCGAGAGCTGAGCGAGGCATCTGCGGATATCAGAATTGACTTCTACGAGCGTGTTGAGAGACTGAAGAATAAACGTTTACTGCTGTGCAAGCCCCACTTGGACTGACTGAGGTTGCGTCATGACAGGAATTGCAAATTCGATGTATTTTTGCTTCCTTATTGCCAACATGTTTTTGTTGTTGTTCATTAGTCATTGTATCAACAAGCAATGAATATAAGGAGGCATGGAGGAAATGATCGAGTTAGCAGAATAAGATTGATGATAATGATGATAATTATGGTAATAAAAATAATTGCAATATCAATGATGATGAAAGCAATAATGGTATAAATATTCATCATTATAATGTAACTCATATATCAACAACAAAAAAAATACGAAAAGGAATATAATGAGCGATATCAAGAGGAAGAACACGCATGAGATATACCAAAACAAGAACAGGAAAGGCAGAGGAAGGATAAAGAAGAAGAAGAAGAAGAAGAAGAAGAAGAAGAAGAAGAAGAAGAAGAAGAAGAAGAAGAAGAAGAAGAAGAAGAAGAAGAAGAAGTAGAAGAAGAGGAAGAAGAAGAAGAAGAAGAAGAAGAAGAAGAAGAAGAAGAAGAAGAAGAAGAAGAAGAAGAAGAAGAAGAAGAAGAAGAAGAAGAAGAAGAAGAAGAAAGCTATAGCAACAACGATGAAGAGGTGGAGAAGGGAGCTTATGAATTGTTTAGAGCACTGACAATAACTTTCTGCTTTCCACTTGTTGAATGATGCAGTCTTATCACTTATTTGTTTATTGCAGTTCATTGAATAGCATGACAGTCATGTAATCTTTCATACTCTATAATCATCACTGAAACATACCATCTAAGCATGTGGTGTGAATACGACAATGTGACTTACATTGAGCGTAATATATCAAGCATACCTAATCAAGCATTCCTAATCAGCCTTATCAATAAGTCAATCCAGCTCACAAGTGTTATTCACTTTGAATTGAAATTGATATCTGTCAATTAAAAGATGACCTCTCACACCTTTGGTACACTCATTACTGTAACGTCATCTTAATGCACTGGTAATTTAATCTGGAATGATTGAATTCGGTATCTTGCGAAATATGCAAGGTCATTTTATTCAAACAGATCGTTGAATTATTATCTCCCCCTCTCCCCCCCCCCCTCTCTCTCTCTCTCTCTCTCTCTCTCTCTCTCTCTCTCTCTCTCTCTCTCTCTCTCTCTCTCTCTCAAGAAACTAAGCACACACACCTCCTCTGTATCTTCAGTGTGATTAGTTTGGTCTGACATCATCACAACGTATTGTCCTCACAAAAATGTGTTTGAAGACGCTGATAAAACTGCTATCAAGGTAAAGTTTTCTTTCAGATATCCCAATCGGACTCCGGACTCTTGACTATTTGCCCCTATATCTCTCAATGAGTCCAGTTCTTTTTCCGTCCCCGTTTACCGGAGATAAGACGAAGAATGTGGCCTTAACACAATTAAACGATGAGCAAATAGAATCGGTGGCCGTACAATCGTGACGATTAAAGCGCGGTGTTTGCCGGAGCTTTTTGACGTCATAAGTCAGAAGTGGACGGCAAATATGGTAAACGGATCGAGACACAAAGTCATAAAAATGGCGATTGGGGGGCATTTATCTGAACTACTTCAGACAAGTCAGAGTGACCTGATCGTGGTAATCGGTAGAGTAATACGTGTAATTAGAGGGCTAATTATTTCGTCATTGTTGTATCCCTTCAGTCGCATTCAGTCTGGAGTTCACGTATTGACGCAACACACACACTCCCCCCCCCTCTCTCTATCTCCCTCTCCCTCCTCTTCCATTCTCTCTCTCTCACTCACACGCACATACACACACACACACACACACACACACACACACACACACACACACACACACACACACACACACACACGTGTGCGCGTAACAAAAGTTGTTTCATTATGCATTTTCACTTTTCTTATCAAACATTATTTTTTACCAAGATCGCTGAAGGATTAGTACCCACCGCCATCATCATCATCATCATCATCATCCCCATCACCACCACCATCATCATCATCACCATTATCATCATCATAATAATCATCATCATCATCACCACCACCATCCTCATCACCATCATCACCACCACCACCACCACCACCACCATCATCATCATCATCATCACCACCACCACCACCACCACCACCACCATCATCATCATCATCATCCTCATCACCGCCACCACCACCATCATCATCATCACCATTATCATCATCATCATAATCAACATCATCATTACCACCACCATCATCATCACCATCATCACCACCACCACCACCACCACCATCATCATCATCATCATCATCACCACCACCACCACCATCATCATCATCACCACCACCACCACATCATCATCATCATCACCACCACCACCATCATCATTACCATCATCATCATCATAATCATCATCATCATCATCATCATCATCATCATCATCATCATCACCACCACCATCACCACCACCATCACCATCATCATAATCAGCCTAATCATCATCAACATCATCAAGTGCACTTGCATCAAAACGAAAAGGGTACCAACGTGTGCCGGGAGGATAACTCTATCGAGACATGTAATGAATACACTATGAAACTATCATGCTTCAAACGAAACTTAAAATCTAAAGAGTACATTTTTCTGACTCCCCTGTAGTACATCAAAAGGTCCATCCTATCATGGAACCTACTACGTAGTAGGGTCCATGATTTAAGTTGTAATCTGTCCAGATATTTGATTAGCCTGGAAGGAAGGACACGAGACTAACCAGCGGATATACACGTAGCCAAATCAATAAAATGGGCGGTGGCACGAATCTCAAAACGAAACTACATAACTTCATTTGAATTCCGATTTGAATTCTTCTCCTGTTTGATTCAAATAGCACAATCAATTAGAAACATGTTACGGGGAATGGCAAAAGAAGCAGTTTTCACATGCGCCTTGCATTTGAAGTGATAAAACTCGTCATTATAAATGAGTACCTGCTCATATTCATGTTCACAAATACCGCGTTTTGCTTTGAGTTGCTGATTGCCATTTCAAAAAATGTCATAAACAAGTGCGTTTGGGTACAAACTCATTCAATAAAATGTCATGTAGTATTGAAGATGAAGTACGTCCTTGCCCTTGCAGCGTACAACCAACGTCATAAAAATAACTGTTTTTGAAGCTCATTTCCATCTTCATTCAATAATGCCAATGGGCTGAGCACACATAGTGCAGGAATGCCGTATTTTGATCCTAAAGATCCTCTTTGAAAAAACAACCAAATTATAAATCATCAATAGTGTCTTTTATAATCAGAGACAATGCACTACCCACTCGGTTCGTAGGTTTCTTGATCCCTGGAGATATTCAGTCGTTTTATTGGCGGGAATGAACAATAGATACAAGATAATCCCAATTATTGGATTGAATTGTCTGAGCAGAATGACATGGAATTTGATTTTTAACCTTTGTTCTTTGCGATTGTCATGATTGCGCTTTTCGCTCCGTGTTTTGACAACGGAAGTGTTACCTAGGACTCGGCATGGATAGTTCTAGCAGTGAAGAGAGAGAGAGAGAGAGAGAGAGAGAGAGAGAGAGAGAGAGAGAGAGAGAGAGAGAGAGATAGCTGGTAGATAAAGGAAGAGTGGAAATGGAGAGATAGGGGAGAGGGGAAGAGAGAGAGAGAGAGAGAGAGAGAGAGAGAGAGAGAGAGAGAGAGAGAGAGAGGGAGTGGGAGGAGCACATGGAAAAGAGAGCGAGGGTGGGGAAAAAAGTGGGGAGATAAGGGATCAAGAAGAGTGAGAAGGTGAAAGAAAATTAAAGGGAGAGAGAGAGAGAGGGCGGGGTTACAAAAGGGAAGGAGGAAGAGAGGGGTTAGCACAAAAAAGCGCAGCAAATTATATACATGATTTCATACTTAGTAAGAAAAAAATATATGTAAGAATTTATTTCGTACTTAATTAAAAAAAACGGTAGAGAGAGAGGGGGAGGGAAGGGGAGTGGGAGTCATCAATAAAGATACAAAAGGGAGGTTGGTTTTAATTCGTTTGATTATGATGAAAAAGGAGACCAAATACGAGAGATAGAGATATATAGATAGATAGATGGAGAGAGAGAGAGAGAGAGAGAGAGAGAGAGAGATAGGGGGTTGGGGTTGGTGGTGGGGGGGGGGGGGGGGGCAGGAGATAGAACACATAAAACTACCGCAGACGAAGTGACAATGTCAGAATATCTACATACAATGATTACTACAATGAGCATGATGAGGGTCAAAGTCTTCAATCAAAGTGCAATGATGATCCTTCAGTTGTCTTCGTGACGTCAAGCATGCCACGAAGATACATGCCACTATAGATATCGATTTAGGTTATAAGCAGGTGTAGTATCAACCTCAATACTCAATATTTGACAAAAACCTTTGCCTTCCATATCCGCTCTCTCTTGTTTGATCTTCCACCGTCACGTCATATTCGGATGAACATTAGCAATTCTCCGAATCTTTTGATAAGAAAAGTCAATAATGGTCACATTTTTCATTTTTATGTTTAGTGTGCATTATCTGGCTTTTTATCATGTTCGTAGGAACTGTGAATGACTGCTAGTGTATGCAATATGATACGACATTTTTGTCGGTTGTTTGTTTTATCGATGTGCTTTGAGGGCGGTATAGCTTCGCCACCACCACCACCACCACCACCACCACCACCACCATCATCATCATCATCATCATCATCATCATCATCATCATCATCAGTATCATCATCATCATTATACTCATTACGTCATATGACGAAAGTGTGTATATAATCATTTTCTGACACGGCCCTAGCATGACTCTAGCTTTAGAGTTGGGGTTAAAAACGATGTTTTTCTCAATAAATGTGAGTTTAGACCAATCTATCAAAGTTCGTTTTCCCCCTTTTCACCTTCACCTTGCCATCCGTCATGACTGTATGTAGTTGACTGTGAACAATTACAGGGGCGGCAAGTTCATTGGTTCCACATAATTAGCCAGGCGGTACCAACAGAAAATGACTTTCAAAAGTAGGGCATTTCATGTGCAGGTGAAACATTTAAAGTTCTTTCTTTACCAGGGTGATTGGAAGAAAAACCCACATATCAACATTCTGAGAATAAAGGAAGTCAAAAGTCTCAAAAGGGACTATGAATGGGTTTGAATCAGGAGTTTTGTCCGGGCCGTCTAAAATAAAGATTTAGTTCTGGCAGACCCTTGCATTGAGAACGTTATTTTGAGCACCATAATCTAAGAAACTCAATACGATCAATAATGTTATCAGGGACATTTCTTTTCGGCTTCATGTTAAGGGATTATTATGTAGATAGATTGATGACTACAAGGATAAATCTAACTTCATTTTGTATTTGAATAGGAAACTAAGGATGAGAGACAACATATAAAGGAGTCTGGTTTTCATTCTGTATTTAAATTACACGTCAATGTCGAATCGTCAGCGTTTTTAAAAAACAACAAATCCATGCAGCGTAGAGCTCGCGGATTCGATGATTCGTATAAACGCTTTGTTTCATATTTCACAAACTGGACCTTCATGTTGTACTGGTAGTTTACGCAATATTTTACAGAATAGTCTTTTATCTGAAAACGGGGCACAGTGGCCTTTAATCTGACATGAATGATTTCTGAACTCTAAAAGACCCAATCATGTGTGATGATCGAGGTACATGACTCCAAACATGCCAAATAAAAACATTTGGCCGATCACACTAGTTGGTGCCATCAAGCGTGCTTTCCAGCCATGAATAAATTAGAGGCGTCATCAATCGACATTATTATCATATAAATGCGAAAAATATCATTAATATGATATTGAGTAAGAAAATACGTGCCTGCCGGTACAGGTACTTGATTGACAAGTGTTATTCTGTTCTCCCAGAGAAAATATAAGTCCCCTTTTATCGCTCTCAGTGTTTTGCATCGACCTCTGATACATGTTCTTCATTACGAAATCCGCAAGACAAGTTAATCTGAGTTACATGAGAAATTAAGAAGACAGAGGAAGGGACAGGTGTAATGATGTATATATAGGCCTATTTATGTATGTATGTATGTATGTATGTATGTATGTGTGTGGACCACTATGTGTGTGTTTGTGTGTGTGAGAGGGAGAGGGAGAGAGAGAGGGAGAGATAGACAGACAGAGAGAGAGAGAGAGACAGACAGACAGACAGAGAGAAAGAAAGACAGACACAGTGAAAGAGAAATGGAGATGGAGAGAGAGAAGGGGGCAGATGAAGTGAACATGCAACATGATATGGACAAGAACATAATGGAATATCGAGAAAGGAATGGAAAGAGGACAGAATGGGGATACGCCTGAGGAAAAGAAAGAGAACGAAACAAAAAAGGGACGGACAGGCAGAACGAAGCAAACTTAGGAAGACAGATAGAGGGGGAGAGAGGTGACTAGACTAAATATTATTAATGACTGACCAATTTTCTGGTGGCCATCTTTATCTCTTAACATCTGATGACAGATGTCAATCACGACATGACTCACGAGTCCAGATCAAATAGAGACCGGAAATGGCATCAATGTTATCAAGAGATGAGTTGATGAATTTATTTTCTCGAGTATTTAATTCGAATCGACACCCTGATAAGGAAGCCTGTGGATCGTGTTAGGACGCTGGTTCGCTCGTCTATTCGTATTCTGATTCCTTCTCTCCACATTTCTCTCTCTCTCTCTCTCTCTCTCTCTCTCTCTCTCTCTCTCTCTCTCTCCCTCTCTCTCTCTCTTTCTCTATTTCTCCCTCTCTGTTTCTATGTCACTATTTTTTACCTCTTTCTTAACCCCTCTCTCTTTCTATCTTTATATATCTCTGTTTCTCTCCATATATCTCTTACAGTTCCCATCTCTCTCTCTCTCTCTCTTCTGTTTCTTATCCTCTCTCCTCCTCTGTCTCTATCTCTTTACCTATTTCTTAACCCCCCTCTCTTTCTATCTTGATATATCTCTGTTTCCCCTACATCTCTTACCGTTCCTCCCTTCCTCTCTCTCTCTCTCTCCCCCCCCCCCCCCCCCCTCTCTCTCTCTCTCTCTCTCTCTCTCTCTTGTAGACGCCCTAGACAAAAGTCGTGCGGGGGCTTTCCTAAAGTATATTCTGCAAGCTGTTTGCAAATGTGCTTAAACATGAGCATTAAAGTCCTGAGCACCGAGATTTAAGTCATATAGTTGTTTTAATTATTCTCTTTACCCTCCGCTGCATTTTCAGGTGTTAACAAAAATCGTGTTTGTTTGCATAACGCTTACTTATTATGTTTGCGGTCAGAACATAACCTGTCGCTGTCGAATCTACGGACCGATATTTATGAAGCTACTAAAGTATCCCGTTATTTGCATCCGTTGCTATGCTGTTTGTGGATGATATGACGTCATATAAAGTTCATTCACAAAAAAACGTCACAGGTAGAGAAAGAGAGGGAGAGGGAGAGAGAGAGAGAGAAAGAAAAGGAGATACATGAAGAGCGCGATAGCGAGTGATAAATACAAACAAGAGACAGACAGACATAAAAGTGAAAGAGAGAGAGGGAGAGACAAAACACGAAATGGAGAGACTGTGACAAGATGCGGGGAGAGAGAAAAAAAAAACCTCGACAGGTGATTATCGGATCGCTGATTGGTCAGTTGTTTGCTTGCCGAGTTACTCCGTTCTACCAATGGGTGTTACGCTGTCAGCACGCAGTGAGTTGCCGAAGGCGGTGTATCGTTTTGGTACCACGGTTCGTACGGTGCTGCGCTCCGTGCGAAATACAGTGGCGATCGTCGTCTGCGCAGATCTTTACCTGCTGCATTGGTACTGCTAGGCCAAGCGTACACGCGCGTCACCTTTCATTTCAGTTGGATAGCAACTTCGCATTGGCTCGGGATAAGGTGGAGTTCACACAACGGAATACGTATCGCTCAAATCAGTACCAGCACATAGACGTTACCTGGCCTGGGACTTTTTCTTTTCATTTATCATGTCAGATGACTGTTAACACCTCAACCATCTACTCTTGGACACGCATTTACATACAGCCGTGCACAAATCGTCCGTGTGCGAAGTTGGCAAGACCTCGACTGGTTCACCTATCGCAGCGGTGCACGCAGTAAGACAGACGGGGACGCTCTGGCGCAGGTGGATGTTGACATCTCGCCCATCTCGCTCCATCTCCGTGTGCTTCCTTCAAGTGTAAACTGTGGATCAAATCGAGCAAATAATCCTTCCTTATGCACCCGGAGCTACAGTCAAGAGGCAGTTGTCGTAGCGGAGAAGGAGGAGGCTACGAGATGGTGGAGACGGCTGGGATTTTACCGGACCTGTCGCTCTTCGGCAACGAGGGCTTGCTAAACGAGCTCGTCGAGAAATCGTCGACATGCAGCGAATCGGACTTCGTGTTGCCGACCAGCCCGTCGTTCATGGAGAACGGGTGGCAGGACCAGGATCTGGAGGTAAGACCTATTTCTACCAACATTTTTCTTTTGTTATTTGTACCCATTTTTTCTTTGTCTTGGAACATGTTTTCGGAATGGACCAAATTTCAAGATATCACAATGTGACGTTATACACATTTTAAAATCACACTCTTTAGAGTAAGTCTAGACGTACTTTTCGTATATTTATCTCATATTTATTAATCATTGATGTGTAATTCCTTCATGTATTTGTACCGTAGATTGTATTGAGCATATGTATTTTGACTTAGGCCTACTTGTACGAGTTATTCTGCCCAATTCAATTCAATTCTATTCATATTATTATTCACATCATGTAAAAGGATGGATCCACATGTCCTAGAGCCCTGGGGCTTTACGGCTCACAGATCACACTGGCATGTAACACTGCCCCGCCCCTTCCAATCTCTGTCTGGTCCGATTGTCTGTTTGCTTGTTTGTTTGTTTGTTTGCTTACTCTTTCTGGATACCACTCCTGAGCTTGAATGTTGTCCAACACTAACCATGATTTACTGAGATTACTACCATTCTAGGCCTTTAAGGTTTGTTGTTTGTCATGCTTGTCTGCGTATGCTAAGCCGCGTATGGATCTTTGGGCCATTAAGTAACATTAACATCTTTTCTGATGATGTTATAACTATTTTGTAAATCGGAAATTAAACATGATATCTCACGCAAACAACAAGTTTTATAAGGCAGTAGGAGTCGTTGAGTCCATAGAAAGAAGATCGTTATGGTTCTGCGATTACGATGAATTGAGGGCATTATTACCATTTAATTTTTATTTTGTATAAACTTCGAAAAGGTCTCTCGAATGAGTTCAAAGCCCTTTCTTAAGTATGAATATAATTGATTAGAGGCGTTTTGTTCACATTCAGTGAATTTTGATATTTTGTGACAAGGTTGAGTTCTCATTTTAGAGAACTGTTTTATCTACATGGCACGCAATACAGGCATAATCACACACCATGTAGCGCCATTCCAGTTCACAATATAATGGCATAATACGTGAATAGGTGGCGTGAGGCATGGGTGAATGTCTTTGTTTTGTGCAGCAATTTCTCTTTACTTCGCTCAACTCACCCTCCCTCTCTCTTTCTCTTTCTCCTTTTCACCCTATCCTTTCTTTCCCCTCCTCCATCTCTCTCATCCTTTATTCCACCCACTGTCCCTCCCTGCCACACACTCTCATTCCTGCCTATCCGCTCGTCCATCCGTTTCTTCTTTCTACCTCCTCGTCTCTCCACTCCCTGTCTTCCTCCCACTCCTCACTGATAAAAATACCCATACACTAGAAAGTTGTATAATTACATGGATCAAAAACGTGTAGAAAAGTACTTGTATAATCATGATAATGGTGCATTATGTAGCCTACTATTTATTGAACCATTAATGCCACAACAAAGCATATTAAAGTTTACAATACAGGAGCCCTTTTCGAAGTAAACAGATAAAGTCCAAAATCAACCGTCCGCATTCTCTTTCATCAGATTTCACGCAAAGAAATGACAGTGCAGTCACCTATTATGAACGTATCCTTCATATGTTATTTTATGATATATATATTTTAAAGATGGCATTCAGGTAAATAATGACTGCCAGCGTGAGAGGTACAGTCTATTCATCGAATAAACTAAACCCAGCAGATTAGCTTGAGTAGATTATGATGAGTTAAGACCTCCTGAAACCAGTTCCAGTGTCCACTATTCAAATAGAAGGTAACGAAAAACAGCGTCAATGACCTACTATCATGTCTCCGCCATGTAGATTGAAGAATAAATCGCATAACAAACATTCAGCGTTAATACATGTACCTACCGTGTTTTATTGCCCAGTGATTATATAACCATGATAACCTTCTTTAACTGTAGCAGATTTCGTGGATATTTTCATGCACCATTTAGTTAGTTTTCTAGTTTCTGTTCTATCCAGCATCTTTTGGTTACAATTTAGCACAATATCGTTTCATGAACATTGATGCCATCGTCATTTTACTCACTAACGAACTCTTCAGGCTATGCACCAGATTCGCTTAGCACACGATGTTTGATTATATGATGGTATTCTTACTTCATTTTGTAGTTTTAATGAACGGCAGTCTTCAGGTGAAATTTAAATTCTTCGCACACTTTTTTGTCATACCCGCTTCTTTCTGTGTAGCACTGGAAACAAATGATTTTCGAGATATGTTCAAGTCCATGGTCAAACCAAGAACGAGATACCTTATACGAGGCTGAGCTCAGCCTCGTACCTTTTTAAGCCTTGCCATGCCATATGTGCATTATTTTACCATTTACTGCACACAAAATGTGTCTAAGGAGGTGCAGTCTAGCAAGTTTCGTACCATAGCCTATATGGTTTCACAATTCACAATAATTCAGTAGACTCTAGTTTTCGAAGTGAATACTTATATCATGGACCCTAGTAAATCCCTAGTGAACCCCTACTTTACTATGTCTTTAAAAATTCCCATTGGCTAACTACACATGTTCGTGGCAATGGTAACGAGAGAGTTAAATCACTATTCACAAACGACATACCTTGAGTGGAACCCAGGACCTGCAAAAAGTGCGAAGCTCCTCTATCGAACAGCATGGAGCCTCAAACAGCATGGAGCCTTTAATAATCGCGTTAAGGTTGCTGCGTGGCTTGCTTCAAATGCGATGATTGAATTTGTCCGAACAATGTTTCGCAAAATTATTTCCATTTTGATTTGATGATGCACTGTGCAGAAAATATGAAAAACGGGGTGATTGAGAATGGACGAGAACGTCTTGGTTCTTTTAGAAAGCCGTATTTATGGAAGTAATTATATGTGAATGGAAGAGGCCACGGATAAAACTATACCAAACAAATATGGATTTATTTCTCCTCTGACGACTTGCAAATGAGATGCACAGAAAACTTGTAATTCAATTCTAACAAAAGAACTTAAAACATATTAGAAGCGATCACCACTGTCTAGAAACTATAATTTTACGAACAAACCGACAGATGAATGAACAAAACATAATCCAAAGACCCTTTCATGTGTTGTTAATAAGACAACACCCTCAACGCATTTATTTTGTTATTTTTTACTATGAAGATTATTAGGCGTATATTTCCTTCGTCGCGTGTACCTTCGTGACGGTATTTTCAAGAACCGTTGAACGCTCGGCGTCTCACGGGGCTTGGCGTGATACCCTACGGGAGACTGCTACTCCTGTCCGCCCGATCTCTGCGGCGGGTGTTGCTGTTAGGACCCTTACCTGGTCGGTGGAAAAAACGCTCTTTTATAGAACATAGACATGTGCATGAGAAACATCTTTGGGGTTTTATTTTGTTTAGACTTCAGATAGAAAAAGTGGAAAATAAACTCCGCATGTCCCAGTAATTGACCGGCAGGCCAGCTGCTTCCCCTGTTTTTAAATGGATAATGCGTATTATTTTATTTTTGTTTTTACGAAAGAGCGTGGTTATTGAGAAGAGTGACTCGAAAAAGCTGAAGAGTTTTCGAGGGACGCGTCAATCTGGAAAGGAAATGTGTACAGTTTTCTTTATCAATTGCATTGATGCATTTTGTACAAAGTGTTTATATGGTAGTTATAATAATGTTGCAATTTCCCTTCCAACACGTCAATGTAAAGTGTTCATACAAAGTTGAATTCTGTAAAGGGAGGAAAGATGATTGTAATGTTGCCATCTTATAACGCCTAAGTTGCATTCTAAGAAAATGTGTATTCACTCTACGGAACAGCGTTATTAAGGATGTCTAAACTACTGGTTTCACGAATGCTGTATTCAATGCAATGGTCATTATAATTATCGCTTAATAAGTGGACGCCTTGTGATTAATTATTATTGATGTACCACTGGTGTATATATAGACTTAAATACAAAGAGACACGAAGACCGTGGCTTGACTGTTACAGAAGGAGGTCACTGGCTCTCCTATTCCTGATTTCATATATCAAACACCAAAACTATACACCGTGTGGTGCATATTAACAGCAGTAATAATTACAAATATATAATAGTTGGAAATAACTATTTCATTTGGTAACAGGATTTCAGTTATAAAATACGAGGAAATGAAAGAATAATCAATCGTTAGATATAAATAGATGAAAGATAGTGGTCGATAACTGTGATATATACCAAGAATAATAACAATTATACAAATATATATTCTAAAAGTATGCGTGTGTTCTTTATCGTTGGGTCAAACGCATGAAGTGTATCCATGTGTGTCGCGCGAGACCATTGATTGGCGGACCCCATGAAATTTGCAGGACAATCACACAGATCTATTTGTCATGTTTGTGTCGTCCAATTCACGATCAGGAGGCAAGATAAGCGCGTTGAAATTTTTCATTCATAAAAAAACCACAAGTTTTAGACAAGGGTAGACAATACACCATGCGTGATAAAAGGACAACCTGGTGGTTGTTGTTCTTTGAAGTATACAAATACAATATAAGTTCAAGTGTAGTAGGTTGTATCGCCGTAATTTTGCAGAATGTGGGGTGAATTTTCGGCTATCGGTTGGTGAATCAAAGAATTTGTGTTTGTATTGTTTATCCGTTCATGTAGCATAACGATGCATGGCTAAGTACACATATAACTGCCCTTCTCAACCTTTGTGTAAACGGACTGATTAATAACGCACAAATCCACGAAATCCACGAAATACTGCATCACAGAACCCATTAATGATTGTGAAGTAATAACTTACTAAATATGAATGTATGAATGAACAAATATATAACTTAACTTAAAGCAGTGAATATCAGGCCATCATTTCTATTCCCACGACTTCTATTGGTCAGACTTCATACATCCGTGGTCAGACGGTACAGCAAGATTGAGGATGAAGTAGTATTGGTAGTTCAATTAACAATCGAATGGCTGATTTCAAACATTTATCACGAACGAAGTCTATAGTTCCGGTTCATTTTCTAATTGAATAACTTATCTCTCCAGTCTCATATAACGATTTCTCATGGACTATAGTTTGGACTGGAAACAAATCATATAGCAAATAAGCTTGCAATGGTGCCCTGAAGTTTGAAGTTCTGAAGAATAACGACCTCTCTTAGGAATATCAGGGCTCCTTTGGAAAGCAGTCCTCGAGACTGAAAGGACTACCCTGCCTAAAGAAAACGTGGAATAAAAAAAAATAATAAAATGGTCTAGAATCTATTTGCATGGTCAGTGAGCACCAGAATACATTTCTCCATTTCCAGCATTATTTTTAAATTATGAAATACATTCACAATGAACATGGTGTTTTGTTACACAGACAAAATTCAAACGGCACCCTTTGAAATTGTGTGCGCGTCACAAAGGACCGCGTTTATATAATTGATTGGTGTCCTTTTTTTTTACCATTCTCATACTCTGACGATTTTAAACCCATTCCTGACCCACCAAAGGTTGCCTTCTGTATGCAACCGCCTGTTTCTATGGTAACAAAATATGATTTCGGAAGTTTGGGGGAGTTCAATGTTCGTGCTCAGTCACGGAGATTTGTCCCTGTGGTATGTTTGGATCTGGAAAAAAAATGAATGAAAAGAACCAAACAATTCGCACAAAAAACAGTTAACGCTTGTATGCCGACTCAATGCTCTTAAAGTACAATGATGAATATAACACAAATATCAAGGATAGCGCGCTGATGTTTACATATTGTATTCAAGTCAAGCCCATTAAAGATGCGAAATACAGTATATTCACATTGTTTACTTTATTATTACTTTTGGAGTAGCGTTTTGCGTGGGGTCGTGAATGACCGCTTATAAGTGCAAATCTCAAGATTAGAAACATTTTTGGAAAAAGGGCAATCGTTAAAATAAGATTAAGTTATGTTAAAACGCTCCCTCTTCTGTTAGTTTAGAGGGATTTTGTTACAAAAGATGACGTCAGTTCTCTGTGATTGTTTATGTCCATTCAGATTCTTACTATGCCCACCTAAATTTCACAAACCAGTTTTGTTACCCCGCCCTTTTTAATTTTCATAATCTTACGATTGTGAGTCATTCTGTTGTCAGAGTGAGGACCGTTTGTTTGGCTTAATTTTCATACACCATGTGCCAAATATCTTATAGTTTATTAATCATATCTTATTTCAACTGAATATTTTGATTGTAAGATTGTGAAATTAAGGATATACAGTGTAATATGTCATTCATTAAGTTGGTGTGATGAATTAAAAAACAAATTAAGTTAGAAATAATATATATTTGTAACAAATCACAGGCATCAAGTAGTTTGATATTGTTAAATCAATCTTGAATTAAATAGAACGATTTATTGTATCCTTTGGACATGGCTATACGCTATTATGTTTGAATCACAATCGTGGTGATTACTTTTCTAATACAAGTCGTGCTAAGCTAGAATCAATCTGGCGGCGTGAGCAAATTTGAGGACGTGTACCAACAACATTTGCTCCGACTAGAAATTGTGATTGTGATGAATAGATCTGACATATTACGATAGGAATTTTAAATATTTTGCTCTTTTTTTCCGGAAAAGAAAACGATCGTTTCGGGACGAGCATGCTGCGTATCTATTATGTTATTCTCTGTAATATCTTCCTTCTCTCTTCTACCCCTCTGTCTATTTTCTCCACTATTCCCACCTTGTCCCTCTATGTCATTTTTCCTCCATCAAGCATTTTACTAATTAAAAAGGGCAATTGCTTTGTATTTGACCTAAATCATCACAACTGTAATTATCATTTTACCCACTTCACTTCGCTTCTTGATGATGTTTCCATCCATACTTTGATGACAAAATCGAAAGGAAGTTGTAGAAAGTGAGCGATTGTTTACCTCCCCAGCGCGCCCGCGGTGTCATCGAACTTTCCTCCATCGCTTCGCAGGAGTTTCCTCGAAGTAGAAGTCGGAAAGTTGATCCTGCGGTTGGTAGGCGCCTGGAATAATTCCTCCAGGACCCACCAAATCGCCTCGACCTGGAAATTGTCTCTTTCATTAGCTGTGTAATCAGGGAACCTAAACAGCGGTAGTGTTTCTTTCGGAAGTAATTAATTTAGCCGCACGAAGTGAGAACATTATTTTCTCCGCTTCCACGAGCATAACCAATACTGCAGCGTAGTATGCGTGGGAGGAGCACTATTACGTAATTCAATTACACCCGCAGAATGTAAACAATAAACACAGAAACCGAAGCATGAAATTTCTTACAAACTTTCTGCTGCGTTTGTTATGATCAGAGATGCTTTTGTTTTATCCCCATGGACCAGGGCGCTATGTTACACCTGTTTCGCTGACGTGAAGGTCGAATTTCGACCAACAATATTTTGAGTGTTTCTGCGAATACAGCATTAATCATGACACATTGGGGCTGATCTATGTTATGCAAGGTCGTGATTCACGAAGTCCACGTGGTCACTTTCGTTTCGATTTCATCTCCATTCCCAGTCTCTGTACAAACTCTTATCACATTTATTTTCTCAGAATAATAGTCCATGGAGGAATCAAAATATGAATCACTTCCTTGTACAAACATCTCTCAAGACCGTACACAATATTTCGTAATGCATTTTGATTTGATTTGATATGCTGTGCACTCATGGTCCTGGCAAGGTCAAACATTAGAATTTGAATGCCTGTAGTACGGAATGGATGGCTAAGGCTCTGGATTTACTCGAAGAAAATAATAAACATATATTTCCTTATTTGCCTAAACTATCTTCGTATAGGGCGAAATACAAGGATCGCGGACATGGTGGGAAGGGGTAGACAGAAAAATCAGTCTCTGTTATGCAGTTCGATCCTCTGATGTCTCACCTTGCTCCTCTAAATGCCATATCTATTAGGGGTATATACAAAAACATATTTTGGAAAAAATAAAGCCGAAATGAGACGGTTATTCCTGTCTAGAAAGGTATATGGGTAGGACTGCGGATTAAAACAATCTTCACAGCATATAGACCCTAGGCTAGATCAGCACCTGAGAAGGCTGCCGAGTGATTCAAAACACTTTCGGAAAGAATCGATAGCGTGTAAATTGGACGCCCTGTTATTAGTATGCGTGTCCCCGTCTGTGACCCATGTCCGCGGCGACCTGTCCTTGACATTGATGAGCTAAGTACTTAGAGGGGAACGACCTAGTCTACATGCATATACACCATAGTCAGTTTGAACAGGAATGTGCCTGAATTACGGAGACTACCTCCATATGTTTGCATATGCCTCCATACAACAACTGCCAAGTCAAGAAGGCACGAACCATTATCATTGTGTTAGACGGCCAGTCAGCCTGAATTAGTGGCTCTGAAACTACACATACTATTTTCCATATTATACATCACGCATCCAGATATGGAGACACAACTTGCAGGTCAGGTTCTAGTCTGATCAGACAGACACATATTTAAAGCTTTTCAGCTTTGACCTGGCTTCAAGGCCTTTTGGACACTAATTATTCAAAATTACATAATTTAAAAATACATGCTAGTAACTCTTTCCAAGGATGTATGGTTTGCATTTTTATTTTCCTCTTATCTCAGTCCGTCCGTCCATTACTGAAGCAAATAATTAAATATTGAATATTGTCGGATGTATGATTTGAAAATGTTCAAACGCCTGGAAGCCAAGCTAAGAGTTTGTAATTGACTTTCAAATGCTGCAGTTCTGTCTCGCATGAAGTTCACGAGCTCACTGCGGTTCATTATGGCGTTTGCGACACGGAGCTTGTGTTGATATAGCGTTTGTTTACAGACTGTTGCTTGGCTTTTTCGCTTTCTTTTTTGGAACAGGGCCATTAGCCTCCGAGATGAAACGCCGAAAGTGAAAATTGAAGAGGACGAGCGGAGGAGGGAGAGGGGAAGTCATTTAAACAAGACAAGAATAACAAACTAGGAATTTTCGATGCGAAGTCATAAGGCATGCCGTGGAAAATAATGCCGAAAATAAAGTGCCAAAATTCTGCGATGTATACGCGTCGGCAAGTCACAGCGGTTTTGAAAACTACAAATTGAAATTTTGGAACCAGTATGTCATTCATAGCGTCCTACAAGAAACGTCAATCGTTATTGTCGACTTCTTATCTATGTATTTAAACAATTTTTTGTACATCGATAAATCAAATGAGACGGATAATGGAAAGATCTATCAAGTATACACTAATCGAACTCAAACCATTTCAATTCGAATGATCCTTTAAATAATTAAAATTGATGAAAAGTATGTCAAATAATTTTTATGCCGCGCTCAAGGGGTTGAATTGTGTTTGAATCCTGCGCGTTGGATATTTGGGTATTTGTATACATTTCAAAAATGATGTCTTCAGGCTGTACAGCGCTCGCGTTTGTCGTCGATAAACGTCAGATGCCTAGCCTCACTTCTAGGCTTATGGACATGTCTAATCCAAACTAAAAAATAGAGTCTAGTACTCCTAAGACTAGTCACTTCACACTTCTCCTCTTTGGGCGAATCGAGAAACGAGAATGGAGAAATCGAGAATAACTAGTCTACTGCAACGAGACTCCGTTATTGAATAGTTTGGTTTAGAAATTCAGCACAGTCTGAAGGACAGGCTACAGATGGCAAGAGAAATCTACATCGTGCCTTTATAGACTATGGCATGGGGTATTGCGAGTTTCAGACTACTCATGGGCTAGTTTATAGGTACAGATTTTGTGACACTGCCCGTGAACGTGTCTGGAGAGATAAGACAAACAGACTAGAGCAAGACTTTACTGGTCGCAACACCGTGTTTCGTCTATGTCTGCAAGCATAGTCTACGTAAGCAGACTCAATATTGTCAGACCGGCACATGCTTCCTCAAATTGCCTTTCACCCCGTTATGAACATCACCGAGGTGACAGAGAATGCGTGGGCGAGGAGAGAGAGAGAGAGAGAAGGAACTTTGCCCGTAACCACTATCTGATGCGCCAGCCACAAATGCTCCTTGGTTTCTAGATTGGGCTTGCGAAAACGTTTTAAAGGCGCTAGATGATAGTTTCTGCGTAATCCACAATCGTATCAAAGCCTTTCCAGACACGCCAGATAAGTTTCCAGATATAACGGGGCTTAATGAAAATTGGTCATTAATATCATTAATTTCAAAGGAAGTGTGAGGAAGGGGGGGGGGGGGGGGCTAAGGGAGGAGAACAAACGTGACCGCCGTGTTACCTGGCTGTTTATTATTGGTACACAGTGTGCAAAGTGAGCTCAGTTTGTGTAGGTATTGGTCTACACTGTGTGTACACTATGTGCACACGATGTGCTTTGATTTCATTTTGCAAGTCATCAGAGGTGTTAGTTATGAGCAAATAATAATTTACCGCTCGAAAACAAAACCACATCCGAGTTTCTAGTCTCAAACTGCCTCTCACGTCTCATGTGATTGTGTAACAACGCCATTATACAAGTGCGTGAAGATTATGCTCTTTCAAAGTGAGACAGTATATTACTTAAATCCATATTATAGGAATAAGAAGTATATCAACTATTTATGTTTCACTGTTGTAGTTCGGTACGAGTGTTTATCAACGCACTTCTATAAGGTCTATCACAGAACGAGCTGATATAATATTTAGCAGTAACTCTTTCACTTTCCTTCAATGATATCCCCGTGTTAACCCTTACAATATTTAGTTGCCAATGGGACTGAAAGGCTCTATGGCTTAAATCTACTGCATTGCGTGGAATCGTGGACTAAATACTTTGTTAGGTCTTTGAATTTGACTAACGATATGAAATCATTGCATTGGAGATTTGGTTTCATATTTTGCACGAAATGTTTTCCGTTCTCATGCTTTTCCTTTCCAATTCCATTTTTTCGACGTGACACGAACATGCGACCGAAGAGGATACGAAGGAGAGAGGAAGAGGGTAAAAATAGAGAGGGAGAGGGGAGAGGGTAGAGTAGAGAGGGAGAGAAGAGAGAGGGAAAGGAGAGAAAAGGAACGAAAGAGGGGGCAAGAAAAATAAAGATATATTGGATATACGAGGGGGAAAGAAGGAGGGAGAAAGGCAGACAGGAAAGGAAAAAGGGAGAGTGAGAGAGGGAGGAAGACAGAGACGAGGGTAAAGAGTTTAAAAGTGTAATATTCGGTTACCAAACATATTTGCGAAATTTTCTCAACGAGGCTTTATCACTAAGAAGTATCTGACATATTTTGGCAGCTTAAATCCTCGAGGCAAATCTCATTCGAGGTCGAAACGGACCGAATTTTTCTACCAGATTGTCATTCCTGTTACCAGCTGCATACTTCTCCGTTTTAAATGATGTGCTTTATGAGCCATGACTCCCAAACAAGTATTATCTTTCTCTCCCTGATCATTTCCATCTTCATTTGTGCCGATCCGGTGCTATACATCACGTCCATGTATAGATAATCCCGTTGCCATTATTGTCTTCCATGTGCGTGCGAATCTCATTTTACAACTCCCAGTAACGAAATCAAAAGTAATTCAAAGTGATGTTTGTATTGATCGACATGTAAATCGGTTTGAAACGAGGCAATGAAGTGGAGGAAAGAAAGAGGAAGAAGAGATAACATGAGTTATACAAACGTGAATTGATATTGCTGTATTGTCATCTCAGTCGTACTTGTCGTAAAATGCATTGACACGGTTACTGAATTCTTAAATGAAATTAATTGGATTCTTGGAAGTAATCTGCTCCTGATATCTTCACACATCGGTAATTTCGAATTGTAACGTGAACGTTAAAAACATTATTATCATCCAGTGTTGCTAGTTCTGAGCGCATGTCTACAATAAGCATGTGTTACGCATTCTGCATTTGGAAGGCGTTTCATAACGACCAAAGTCACTTTCAAGCTATAGTGGCCGGGAAGAAGACCGTCGTTGAAATATCACTTTCATAATCGCCGCTAAGCAAAACACCCTCCCGCTGGCTTTCCAGTGATTCATCTGCTTCAGACGCCCAGAGACTCGGCCGAAGTCACGGCGAAGTCCCGTACTTCCCACGAAACAAAACATACGCACTCTTGTCTTCAACGTTCTGGCGCTGTCTTTGCGAGGCCGTTCCATCTTTATGGTGAAGAAAACATGACGTCTAGTGTTCTCATCAATATAATGATTTGTCAGTGTGGTTTCGGAATCATAGAAGGAGCGCAAAGTACAGATGTTGACACAGTGATTGTTTGTGATATTACAGACAGAATTCGTGGTAATTGTCGGAAGATGCAATGTGTCATGAGGTCAGCTCTTGATGGTTGTTTAAGATCCACATCTCAGGAGGTGGTATTGCGACGTAGTTTGGTTTGGGATGGTTATTTACTCAGTATGATGAGTGCGTGAATGAAATAATAAATGTTTGTTGGTATGAGTCAAGATAACTAGTTAATGAAACAAGTAGTATAATAGGAATCGATTGCCTAACCTATTCGGTCAATGAATGAGGGAGCCATTGTCGAATATTGCCTGTAATCGTGGTAAATAATGTGATTACATCCTATGATAGATGTATATGGTTGTCAAAAAGGCATAATTTGTCATAGGGGTTAGTCTTCCGCATTATAATGGAGATTACCATAAAACATAACGTGTATTCAATTTCCAGTTTATGTTATCAGCCTTGGTTTCATGACCTTGTTGAGTAATCAGTGTGTTTCACTTATTATGTTTTACAGAACCCACCGAACTGCGACACATTGAACGCGATCCTATTCAAGAAGGAGCCAGAGAGTCCGTCCTCTGAGTGCAGTGATTCGACCACGAGCAAGAGCAGACGGGAGAGCGCCTCGATGATGGAGGACTTCTTCTGCGATCAGCGACCACCATCCTCCTACGCCGTCGATAGCAACGGAATGATGTTCTCCGGAATGCATCATTTCCCCCACATCAAAGAGGAGATGGACTGCGGCGAGTACCATGGCAACCTCGCGGGGGTCCAGCCGCAAGAGGGCGCCGTGCAGAGAGTGTCCTCCACGCCGATTCCTTGCGGTGGCAGCAGTGGGATAGGGAATATGAATGCGACGAGACTTTCAATGAACCTGCATCCCCAACACCAATATATGGACGCTAATAACAACTCCTGCAGCGCGCGGCGGATGTCGTCGTGTAGTAGCGCGGACATGATGGGTAGTCCGGATCCCCCTGTGACAGTGGGAGGGGTCACCATCAAGCAGGAACCCCTGGACAATTTGCCATCACCGTGCAATATGCAGTGTAACACGCAGAAGCAGCAGCAACGGCCACCACTAGCAGGCATGCCCATGGGCGTACCGCAGACGCCACCGGAAATGTGTGGTCTGGCAATGGAGACCAAACCCATGATGCATTCCCCTACGTTCCACCACAACCACCATCACCAGCAGCAACAGAATCACGGACACATCTCAAATTCCTTCACGTTTAACATCAACTTGCCACAAATGGACCACCACCATCACCATCCCCACCCACAGCACCTACCCCACCACCCCCACCAGCACCACCAACAACCGCACCAGCAGTCGTTCAGCGGGTTCCCCCCAACACCACCCAACTCCCACCCGGGCTCCCCCGCGGACATTCCCATTGGTATGGAGGGGTCCACCTTTACGCTGAGACCACCCCCTCCTCCCTACCCGATGGCCCTTGCCACCAAGTGTGGGCCAATGCCTTCCGCTGCTACCAGCACCGCAGCAACACCCCAGCAACCGCCCATAAAGTACAACCGGAAGAACAACCCTGACCTTGAAAGGCGGAGGATACACCACTGTAACTATCCAGGTAAAGAAACAATTTTCTTCTTTTCTATTCGCGATCTCTCTCTGAAATATATTTAGTTTTCCCGTTTACCTACAATCATGGTGGAGGTTTTCCTGGGGCTTGGTTAATAAAATCTATACGTCAAATAAGGTCAATTCATCATCGTTATGCAGGTAGGCACTTTGCACAGTTCTTGGCGCTTATTCAATTTGTTAATGCTTTTTGACCTCATGTCTTCATAATCAATAGTTACATTCGAAAGACATGGAAGTTCAACGGCTGCATTCCTTTTTCGATGCTCAATCCTGCTACAAGGCGGCTCTGTTTTGCCGTCCGTTACACTTTTGCATAATTTCCCGGTCATCGAGATAGCCAGACATTCTCACCCAATTGTGTTTGTGACCGGTAATTTATGAATAGATGGAAATAATCTAGATCACGGCTTACTTTCCTTTCATTATGTCAACCAAAATCAGCATTGAACGCACAATACATTTCTTTTCACTGGGGTGAATTGCTATGGTTTCGTCCCTCAATGGAACTAAAAAATGTCGGTCAATGCCAAAATTCTAATAATAAGTAAAGGCATCTTAACGGATTACTGCGTATTGATAGGTCCGGTACTGTGCGAGGTGAACGTGTCAAAATCCCCTCCGCCTTTGAACAAGACCTTGTTGAAATCATTATGTGCCCAGAGTGTCAAGATTTTTAAACAGCGCTTCTTCGTTCACGCGAAAGGAAATGTTGGAGGCAAACTTTTCATGATAGTTTGACGCCTCTCCCGTCCGTCCCAAGAATTGAGACACTAACGCGCCATTCATCATCACCCCCTTCTCATTGAGCTGTCAACTGTCAAGTGCGAAGAGCTACACGATGGAACTCCCACCTCAGTGACAGGGGGTGAAGAGGCACGGGTGTTACCAACGAGTAGGGGTGAGCGGGTGCCCCCCTCCCCCACCCCCCTCCCGTAGACAGACACGCAGACATTCAAAGTTCAAACACATTTGGGGGGGAATGTTGGAAACTATAACAAAACATGAGAAAGAGCAGACAGTGGATATGCTTCTATCCATCTTTGTTTGTGGACAGCCTGTCCAGGTTTCCCCTCCCGGACATTCAGATTGCGTGCGACGCCCTCATTTGGAGAAGAAGCAAAGACAGAAAAAAAAAACCTGCCGATGGGGGAGAGATGGGGCTCGAGAGTGTTTGGGTGATAACCTCCAGTGTTTGGGAAGGTCAGCCCCATTGAGCCGAGTCGATAACCTTTTTATTTTGGCGGGGTCGAAGCCCTGGAGGGGCGGGGTCAAGGCCTGTAACCATCAATCCTCGCGCGACAGCACGCGAGGGGCAGGGCGCGAGAGGCGCAGGCAGAAAGTGGGGGAAATTTATAGGCTCGTTTCAAGGCAGTGACTACTGTTTACTCCTGTTGCGTCAAGAAACATGTAGTCTCGGTCCCAGACCCCAGACATTCCTCGTTTCCGTAGCAATTAAGTGGGTACTATATGCCCTTTTCATGAATTCGTGCGTATCACTCAACACTAATACTATCGCAGATAAGACGATTATGTAACTTTAGATTTCTTAACATGCAGTAGAAAAGTATGGCTTGACGATTTAATTTTTACTCAAAAGTAGCAAGCACGATATGTTGGCCACTTTTCAAAACATTAAGCTGTGATGTTTCCATGATAATACTGCATATTGAGAAGTCAAGATTGAGCTAGTAATAGACACGATACCTCTTGCAGACTGTTGGGCTTCTGCGTACTAATTCATGCCTACTTTTCATCTGAATGCATTGGTGATGGCCACTGCATGTAGGGAATTTCCGTTCAAAAACATTTTTTAAACTTCTTATTTTGTGGGCTTCGACTCAATGACTCGCGAAGATCTAAGATGATTGTGGATGGGAGGGGCAGACGATGACAAGAAAGGGAGGGATTACGCGACAGGAATATCAAGTAAGAATGAATGAGAAGAGATAGAGAGAGAGAGAGAGAGAGAGAGAGATAGATAGGCGAGGCATGAGATGGAATAGTCACCCATATCACTACGGTATCTGATGATAGATGCGAGGTACAGATTGCTAACAAATGCAAAGAAAGCTATCAGCGTCGAATCTATGTAATCGCTCTACTGACCCCATCACAATCACCAAGGTGATGTATTTTCACTAAAATCATTGATCCGAATTAGCTGGCAAGAGACACGACTTTATTGACAGCTTTTCACTCCGGCAAAGACGCGGACAGACGTCGCATAATTTGTTTTCAATTGAGTAGTCATTTGTCATGAAAACTTCTTGTATTTGTACTTTTCTTTTTCTTTCCGTCTATTGTGTATTTTTTCCATATTAGGTTGCCATGAGCGAAAGCAAAATAAAGTCCAGCCCTCCTTGCCTTAACCAGCCTTAGAAACATAAGTGGGCCATCACAATTGTGTAGATGGATATTATATGTCATGTCTTGGATTAGTGTCAAGGTAAGAATAGAATGTTGAAACTGCGAGGACGTTTCGCTCTGTTCCTGCCGATCGTATCTCCTGGTTTCGATACGAAATGGGACACAATCGGAAATTAGTGATACATTCCCAAAATATTATTGATGTTCTCTTCGTTTAACGGCATAAACCCGATTTCTAGAAAGATTGCACCTGCGTGTAACTTGAGAAATGTGTACGGAAAGATGGCTGAAGTGTGTACACTCACGATACAGTGATGCATTCCGCCTGATATAATATCATCCAGGTTCACACGTGACTCGTTTTTTTTATCCTGCCCATTGTCACGTGGTACACCAATCTGGATTCCAGGCTGTGAACTTTGTCTTTTTATGGTAATAATGAAAGGAATAATGAACAGCGCACACATCCAGATTAAAGTTGAGGTTGGTGCAGAACATGTAAACACAAAAACATACTCCACAGTATAAATTCGAGGCTATATGTCCATCCAGAGAGCTCGAAAAAATAAGGGGTGGGGCTGAGAATGACTCAGCACTCCACCATCTCACTTGTCTCAAAGGTCCCGAGAGCCCGAGAAGGTTTACTGCCCCCCCCCCCCACCCCCTTGCTCCATGCTCACTCACTTCTGGAGCATATAAGCAGGCAGCACAGTGACCAACATGAGTATCATCTTTCCATTTTATGATTATTCCGATATTAACTTCTTTACCTGATATTGCCTTGGATTACAGATCATAATCTAGTATTGTAATGGTTATACATATAATTTCAAGGTAATGTAAGGCACGTAACTGAGCTGATGCACTTCTAATCATTCTCTTTACCCAACGATCCATACAATCAGGTGGTCAGCAGTAGATTCAATCGATCACCCCCTCTCTATATTCATGACCGAAAATATCTCGGTAACTGTCACGAATTTGATGGATCGATCACGAACACGTCCAGCTGTAGTTTCTCTTTGCTGCCCTTGAAGCCTGCACGTAAGTCAGTCCTATGTCTACTTGCACTTGTCCTGCCGCTCGCGCTGAGCCCGCCTTGTCAGTATTATTACCTTTCATTTCAAGTTCAATATTTATTGTCATGAACACTCTGAGACGGCGCTAAGTAACACCGATTCGGAACGGAGCGAATCAATGTTGACGTGTTTGCAGTTGGCGTTTTGTTTGGTCGTATACAGACAAGTGTCGATTCTTCATTTACACGTTCGGTTCATGATCAGTACCATCCTCACGACTTTGGGCATATACACGATGTGTGATTTCAAGACAAAGGGGGTTATGTTTGGATTTTCCACGCTCATTTGAAGAAGGAAATGGAGAAGATTGGATCATGTTGAACTTGATGCCCTCTTCAGTGTTAACGTACCTGTAGTCGATATTGACCAATGGGCGTGTCCGAAACGGCTTGTATAATGAAGTACACACTCGAACACCCAGGACGTGACTTCTTACAAGAAATCCATCTTTGTTAGGTTTTTGATATCATCTTCAAATTCTATTGTCAAAATGAATGAGGAGTTACTGTTATTTGCCCCATTTATGTCAAGATTTCTTTAAGTATAACCACTTACTTCGTGTTGGAATCGGGGACTTCTTTAGATATCATAAGGTTGTATTTGTGGAACTGAAGCGGGGAATCGTGTGTTTGACTTATTATGACTAGATTATGAAACTAAAATACTTGTTCACTCATTTACACGATGGAGCGCGATATCGGGTTTATGCCTAAAATGATTATATATATTTTCAAACAAAATACCTTGGTCGTGTTGTACGTGTACTATTTTGACCCTGAAAAGAAACACGATTTATTTGGATAACTTGACTCCACGGCGAACCCGGCATTCGAACGTTTACTACCGGAAATTTAGACATCTAGACAAATGCCATTGCCATGAGCAGCAAAGATGACAATGAAATCAATTGAATTCAATCTCCAATGGTCTGCATGGCGTCGTGATTTGTTTGTACTCGTCCTGCGTCAACGCGGGGCTGCGCATGAAGGAACATTGTTTTCCGCTTAAGTATTCAAGAAAAATGAAAATGATATGTTTTTCGGACCTCACCACGTGTGCGCATCCGGAAGCAAACTCCAAAGTGTGAACACACGTATTGAACAAAATAAAAATTGAGTGTGTGTAATGTTCGACACGGGCTCTTGGTTTGTTGTTGTGTAACCAAATCATTGCATGTCACACGCGCCAATTTAATTAGTAATACCAGGTTGCTGCTAAGTTCACAATACATTTGAACTAACGTGACTTTTATACACCGTCGGGGTTTGAAGGTTGTTTCTGTCTGGCGGTCACAAACTTTATGATGCACAGCGTCTGTGTGGGCTAAATATAGTATCCACTTTCTTCTGATCCGTAACCATGGTATTTAATGATTTACCACATCAACCATGTCAAATCCTAAAGAAATTGATAAGAACAAATACAAAGGCAAATTAATGACATAATGGTGTGATCGGGTAGAATGGTTCTTTTAATATTCGTGGTTGCCATCGTAACCTCGAAGTATACACATGGATTTCAACAGAAGCATTCTCTCATCCTATTATTTTCATCATATTCCAAGCTCTTTGCGTTAATAGATTGGCATGTGCTGTTCTAGTATGGACGAAACGAAACATCTAGGGGGCCACTGACTTGTGGAGCTATTGCACCTGACCGGTTATCATGGTAATGGCCACAAACAGCATGTTGTTCTGGTTTTGGAGGGGTTAATGGGTGCTGATAGAGACCGGGGGTTCATTGCCCGGAGGTGCTGGTCGCTGGGATGGATGGTGTCTCAGCGAGCTCCAGAGATCATCGCAGATCTGATGATGGTATCAGGGGATGTCCCACAGATCATGTGGAGATCATGTGTCAATTCGCTTGTTCTTCTTCTCCTTCTCTTTCTTTTGCTCCTTCTCTTGCTCCTCCTTCTTCTGCTCATCTTTCTTGCTCTTTTCCTGCTTCTGTTTTTCTTCTTCTTCCTTCTAATTTTCTTCTCCTTTTCCTCCTCCTCCTTCGTCTACTTCTTACTCTCATTCATGTCCTTCTCCTTCTTCCCCTCTTAGTCCTCCTCCACCTTCTTCTTCTTCCTCGTCTACCTCTCCTCTTCCTTTTCGTCTCCTTCTTTTCAAATATATTTCTTCTCATCTTCTCCCCTCACTGTAATATCTTCTATATTCTCTTTCCCCTTCTTACCTTCTTCATCTACTTATTTTTCTTGTTTTATTGCTTTACCTCTCCTTTACAAATGATTTGTCTCCCTCCCGTAACTTTCTCTTTATCCCCTCTCATTCCGATACCCCCCCCCCCCCCACCCACCCCCTCTCTCTCTTCCACCCGTTAGTTCTACTCATTCTCGCGCCTATAACTATTCGACGATTATGACGACTTCACCTAAAACTGCAACCAAAGATTAATGCATATTGTCATCAGAGTCTGGTAACTTGATGGATGGCCTTTAGCAAAAAGAAAACCATCAAAACCTCTTCATTTAGAACAAAGGGGATGAGGCGTTTTAGGCGGGAATTCTCAAGAGGAAACAATGGAGGCATCCATTTTGTCAGCGTGAAGTTTCTGCGAATCTATACGAAAAGAATTTGATATTCGACTGTCGTGCTGATTTCTTTTTACAATGAATATGTTCGTAATTGTGTTGAGCTATAGTGATCTCTGATACATTTGTAAGTTGTGTGCCCATCCTAATAACTACAAATAATGCATTAATTCATATTTAGTTTAGGAACCTACGGTTTTCGTTTATTAGCCCTGACAGAAATGCGCTAAAAACGATTATGTTCTGTGAGTGATATTTGCTGGGACTCAAACAGAGGCAGTTTTGATTAATAAGGAGTTTTGTTTAATCGTATCGAGACGGCGTGAAGGGGTGGTGTTTGGACCATTGTGGATGGGGATGAGCAGGGCGTAGAAGATTGTAGTGGAGGGGGGGGGGGGTGCACGTGGACGGGTTTTTGGGAAAGGATGCGTAAGGATGTAGAAGGGGGGGATTGGAACAACCTCGGTGTTTTGGAGTTCTCTTTACAACAGTATGCAAAAACAATCTTAACTTTCCTTGTTACCAATGGTTACACACGATGATAGTATAAAGTATAATTAAGCCAATACTGCAAAGAAATTGCTAAAATGTCGAAAATATTCCAATCTTTGATGAGTATTCGATGGCATTCTAAACATTTACACAGCTGGTCTGGCGGTAGTACCCGTCGTGTGTATTGACTTTTCGCACGACCAGGTTTTTATCTTGATGGTGGGCGATTAGGTTGCGTGTTCTGGTTTTATATGGAGCTTGATTGATATGATTTTTAATCAATGATAAACTGCGCTCGCTCACTGGATCGCAAAATGATAATGGCCAATCAACATCATTGTCGCATGCGCTTTTTGTTCAAAAGACTGACCAGTAACCAATCAGAATTTCACCTCTCCTTTTTCACTTTTCACTTTCCTTTCCTTTCTTCACCCCATAAGTGGGCCAATTATCCGAAAGAATACAACCACATGGTGTTACCGAAAGTTTTGCTATTTTCTAAATAGTATTTATTAGTACAATCAGAATTTGTCTTTCAAATCTGCAATTGATCGCAAATCTGTATGTTACGGGGCCTGGGCTGTCCTGAGCTCACGTAATGTACCTGTTCCCTGCAGGTACCGTGGTACTATGTTCATTATACTAGATATGCAGTCCCATTGTCAAACTAATTGGTAGCACCCCGCTGTACATAAGATTGCGTGATACACAATATGTAAAGATTCATCACAACAACGGCACATAGATAATTACACGGGTTTTATGACTCATCATGCTCATTGTTACGTCTTGTCAGCAAACGACTTGTCTCTAATCACTCAGTCCATTAATTTTGTTTTGAAACTATCTGGAAAACACGAATCCTTCTGATGAGTGTTTGAGGCGCGAGGATAAGGTGCTCGAAAAGAAGTTAAACAATTTGAAAATGAACGGTAGTGAACACGGAACATGAAAGCTTCGGGGCAATTGTATCCCCTTGTTCAGTTGTTGTACCGCTACCACCCACACATGCCAAAACCCCATCGCTCTGAGCTATCACTATACTTATGTCCTCTATTCTCCTTTTCCTCGAGTCTCCTTTCTGATCAGTCCCGCCACGTCTCTCTCTCCCTCAGCTTCCCCATCAAATGTTCTCGTCTCTTCTTATCTTTTATTATGATCAGTTTGATTAACATAATTTATTGTCTGTCATCGGCCAACGATTTCCCGCATTTGCCTTTTCCTCTCACCTGCCTGTATGACGCCATCCTCATCTCTTTCCCCGCCCGAGTAACATATCCTTCATGTCCTCTTCCCACACTTCTCTTCCTATACCCACATCTCCCCCCTCATTTACCTTCTCATCTGTTCTGCTTCCATCTTCTTACGCACACTTCTCGGCTATTTCCCTTCTGTCTTCTTTTCTTTCCCTCTCTTTCTTTCACCCTTTCTTCCACTTCTTTCTCCTATTAATGCATGGGTCTAAACATCCCTGGTAAGTGATCAGGTGGCATATCACCAATAACCTCCTCCTTACACTCTCTTCCTCCTTTTCCTCTCCCCCAAATCTCCATTCCGTCACACTCTGCTCCTCCCCCTCTTCTCCTCCACATCTCCATCATCCATCCAATTCTTCTCCAGTCATGCAATTTTAACATTGTCAGGTGTAACCTTGCTTTCGGGCATTTCGATTATTACTACAATATCGGATAAACGGGTCCAGCTGTAGTAGGCTCATTAGTTCCTTGTAAAATCAAAATGCATTTACTTAAAAGTAGTAAAGGTAATGTAGCCCTTTCACAAAAGTCATGCAAAACTGTGTTGATCAAATAGGATACAGTATCTGAAAAGTTATATAACTATTTTTAAAACAATTTGATTAAGATTATGTGAAGTGGAGAAAGATTCTAATCATATGGACATTATAATGTTATGTATTCAATCAGTTCCTTCTTGTTTGGCTCACATGAACATGAAAGAGTGACTAGTATTGTGAGAACTAGACTCTATTATTTTAGGATGAATTAAAAATCTCCCCAAGCCTGGAAATCAAGGCTAGGTCAGGTGGGCAAGCATCTTTGGTGGTAGAAGTGGCCAGATCTCCATAAAAGCTTGCTATGGTCCGCCTCGCAATCCGGTCGATCTGCGAACGAGAGACAGCTCAATCCCCCCGCTGATCCGGCGGTCCAAGCAGGGGTAATCCCGGGCAAGGTTGGCTACCTTTGATTAGGAAAATCGGGGTAGGAAGCTCGTTTTTCAAGATTTTGTTGCTGTTTGGTCCTATTTCGTCCAACAACATAATTACGCTTCAATTATAAAATCAACCAAAATGTGGCCAAGAGAACAACGATGTCCGCTTAATTAATGTAGTCACTACAATCAAACTTTCGCTGATCCGCAAACACCCCTTCCGCAGTGCAAGGTCTAGTACTCTGCAAATGGTGGATGATGAGTTTGGTGTTCCAACGAGCTACCGTTTTAGAAAAAGGCGTTGAATACACACATTTGTCAATGTGATTATAATCTTTCTGGACTTCACGAGATTCTAATTTTGTTAAATTGTTTTCAAAATAGTTATATTCCCTTCCCTGATATTTCAAAATAGTTATCATGGTTATATTCCTTTTCTGATATGTTATTTGATCAACATACTTCTGCCCACCTTTTGTGAAAGGGTTTAACTACCTGACTACATTTAAGTAATGAATATTTGTTATTGAAACTCGCTTCCTTCTGACGGGGATACCCCTTTAAAATAGTGAATCTCATTTCTCCGCTCTATAACGCGGGCCTTCCAAACGGAAGACCTTGGTCGAAGTGGTTTTATACAAGCGAGAAGTCTCCGTTTATGTTAGTTATGGCAAGATGACATGTTCAAGATCCAGTCTCTAGTGCCACGTCTGTTCTGTAGGCGCCATCTTGATGCAATAGAGGATCAGGATAAGTCCATGTGTATGATTGTCACGTCGCCCACGGCAATGCCAGCCCGCCCTCGCGCGGTCAGTCTGCAGCCTGCGTACAGGCCACCGGACGACACGATCCCATCAGACGTACGACGTTGCGACTAGCTGAATCACAGGACTCAGTCATCAGTCATTGAATAGTGTCGTCACGTTTCCAATCGTAGACCTTTATGACTGCAGAATCGAGGTCGAATCGTGTCATCTGCGATGGCCTTAAGTTCAGACCTCAACCAATTAAGTTCCCCTGATTGCAAAACTATGACATTGGTGCCTGCTGTATTGGATTTCTTTGGGGGTTGACGTTCATTCTGTTGGGTTGATAGCTTGTACGCTTAACAATTATGATCATACTTCCAAACGTCAACCAACAACGTCAACTTAAATGCCACCGTTGGTTGTGTTCAGGGTAACCTTCCCCACGTAAGACACGTACACTGGTACACAGAGTTATTATATCTTTTCATCCGTGACCTGTTGATTGTGGGAGTGGTGGAGGAGAGGGGAGGTGGTCCATCACTGACTCTCATTCGGGAGGGCATCGATAGTGGAATTGGTCTTTCTGAAAATTCGATACCTGAGTATTGGTTTATGTGTCTGTATGTTTCATAAGTCATTGTTATGACGTTATTACTTCTCATCAAACGATTTCACCCAAACAACAATATTGCGCGACCGCCCTTTACATTACCGTGATTATGATAAATGAACACGATGAAAAGAGCTCGCCAGAGTAATAAACCAAACTGACCCGTGTGTACAAATCTGCGGAAAGATTCCATACATTGATGATAATCCCCTTGAGCCCGCCGAGATCAGGTGATGAAAAGACGGCGGAAGGCTAGAAGTTATGAAAAGTGGCCAACAAGTTACCCAAAGTGACCTGGCAGGTATTGGCGCCATTCATGTGGGGATTACCAATGCCTATGGCTAGCCTCTCTCGGGTCCCTTCAAAAATCGCACGGAACAAATCGGTTTGCCGCTGCCGTTGCCGCTACCGCTGTTGTTCGCAGCTTGCGGTGTTTTTCTTCATTGGTGCTGTCCCACAACGCAAGAGATTGCCTGCACGAACGGAACGGAGCGATTTACAAATTGGAAAGCAGCCCACCTGCGTATACTAAGGCTGCCGAACAACATCTTCTCTCAACTCTATATGACATCACATCAGTCTGCATTCTCATCCCACGCAACACAGCAGAAATATTTGGTTGCCATGGTAATCAGTCTTTTTGGCATGATCGGAAGCGGATGGCAACAACAATACCGCCGCTGTATTGAACTTGTTCGCGGTGAGGGAACACACTGAAAAGTCAATTTGATGAGCATGACCTATCTCCCCTTTTCAAGTGCCCTGTCGCATTATCCTCGTCATCTGGTTGTTTGACTAGAGCCTCAATCACAATCCCAAGGGGTATTCGCTTGGAGCCCGCCCTGGAAGAATAGACTCATGACCAGAAATACCACCGCGATCACCATGCCCGTGTGTTCACTGCAGGCCGCGCATTGCCGCATACGCAGCGCAGTGTCCAGCTCAAAAAAGCGACGCGCACAAACTTTATGTTCCCTATTTCATCGCACGCTAATACAACGCCGTCATGCTGAGGGTTAAATGTTCGCATGATGTAAGCCTGCTTCGTTTTAGTTTACGGGTTGCATGCAACAAAGACTGATTTTTGTTGGGGGGGGGGGGGGGTAATACATAGGCAGGTTTGACTATACTTGCTTGACACTAGATACGAATCAGGTTTCAAATTACTTTGCTATGAGGTGTATCTTGTCGCCGCCCCCCTATCCCCAGGTATCATGAACACGAAGTGGAGTTTTTAAGTCCCTTTGAATATATGACTGTGGTTGGCGTACTGGCACAGTTTTTGACTTCAGTTATTTTTAGAATTCCAAATGACAGAGTTAACACAGGTTTAGACTTAAGTTTTGTTAAGAATGTCACCCCTGGATCCACCACTGACAGATATAGGATGTCGATCGACTTTAAACATGTTAAACCACACATGAAGCTTTGACGTTTCACGTCGACACAAATTTAAGAGAATAATTGCGTGATCGTGCAGAAAGTTTGGAGGCAAACTCTAAGAATGGTATCGCCAGGTGAGGTCGGTGAAAAGAACAGACTGATCGTAATAATGCGGCCTTTGTCGCTTTCAGACAGGATGTATAATTTGTCAAGAATATTCGACGGCGAACAGTGCCAAGAAGAAAGGGAGCCAGATATGCGGAAAGATTAATATTTTGGTGTCAACTCCACTCGAGGGTGATACGTCAGCCCGTCTGTATATGAGGGAGGTAGCATCGGAAGGTGTTATTTCTTCTGATTTGGGGGAACGTCTGGATTCTTAATTTATGTGAGTCTCGGCGATCTACTTTCCGCGTGTGTTTTCCGCTTTATTCGAGCGTGTCGAATCAAAACAAACGCGGAGGAACCTTGAGCCCATTCTGCCCAATAAAAATTAACAATAATACAACATCGTCCACAAAAGTTTTCCTCTGTGAACTGTTGAGAGGCAAAACAAGACGCGACACGATTAAAGTTCAGCTATTCATTTGTGTAAAATACAAATGAAGGACGGATATGAAACGTTAACCTGGGACATGGTTGATGGACGGAGATAATGGAAATCAATCAGGCGAAATATATAATCAAAAGTTAAACAAAAGATACATTGACATTATACTTGTTTGTTTGATTTTTATTAAAATCTGGGTAGTGAAGGGTTATCGTTTGACATGTATACGATAATTTTTACTTGAATTTGATAAAGGCGTGACACGTTATCAATACAAGAATGTGTATGCCTTAAGTATGTTCTAACTGCCACATTTTGCATGTTTTGACTCCATTCCATGACTAAGTGACTTTGCGTGGCACGGCGAGAGTAAACTTGCTCATGTGTGATCATGACAATGATGACAGGCAGTGTTGACTGTCTTGCATCGTTTTGTCATACCAGTGTTTTTGTTCAATCAACAGCTTTATCTAAGGTTTATTCAAGACGTAACCGCATTCACTTTACGTGTCTTGGTTTTAGACAGCTTTGATTGACAAGTCACACACAACGTGTTGTCGTCGTCTTCATACGAAGTACAAACAATATGAACTCCAGTTAAGCAGTTCAGGGACATCATTTTGATAGTATTTACATTGATCGGAATGCCGATGACATGGCAAGTGTGCGGTTATAATTATGATTTTAATTACGGAAGATTAGATAATCACGATCATTCGGCACATTTAAAGGGCATACAGAACACTCAGCAAGTACTCAAGAAAAACAATGACGGTCAAAATGAGGTGATTAATGGGTGTGACTGAATTTGATGCATTTTTTGTTCTTGGCGTTGTCTCCATGTAGAATGTCAAAAGGAAATAAAGTATTGGTACGTACTGTTTTCAACGTTGGGGACGCTATTGGTTTCGATATGTGGCTGGCTTGATTGGGACGTATTAACTCTTTAGACGTCACCTGTGCATTGTGGGACAAGTAAATACAGGGAAATACTATAGAGCAGTAGTTTGTCTGGTACTCAAAGGATTAAAACACATGTAGATCACGGAAAAGGCGAGGATGTTGTATGTCTTGTGTACATCACGAGTCGGCTGTATTTACTATGTTCTAATTTGAGTCTTGGGGGAGGGGTGAAGAGAGGGAAGGAAAGGGGTGGGGGTGGGGGTGAAATGAAAACGAAGAGAAGGAGAGCAACAGTCCGATGGCATAAGAAAAACAAACAAACCGGAATAGAGAGAGAGAGAAAGAGAGAGGTGTATATGTCGTTGTCTACCTGTCTTGTGACTCATCCCATTCACACCACCTACAGGAATGGCAGGCAATGGCTTACACCATTTTCAATAATGGCAAGTCTTTCCGCCCAGGGCGACACGACTGTACTTTATACTGTGAAGAACAAGATGAGCTGCCAACAGACTGCGAAGCGCTATCATTCTTTTATCATCTATATCAGACTCCAGTCGGTACGATGCAGCGAGTTGACACAATAATACCCGAAAACTTTTGAAAACGTTATCATCCCCGGCATTTCGACAACTCCGCCGATTAATTCTCAAATCACCGCCTAATCGACGCGAACATAATGAAGGGAATGAGAAAAATCAAAATCCTTTCGATAAAAAAAAATGTGCGATCAGTTCACGCCTATTGTCAGTCGCGATGCAATTGTTGAGGCTCATTAATTTCCCATTTTTCGATTTGATGGCATTTCTTGCTTTGTTCAACCATGTTTGGAGATCAGATAATATCTCTGAACGATGAGAGAGAAAACAGAGGGTACAATGTGTTGTGGGACAAACAAGCGTATCAATCAATTTCAGGGAACGTGAGGCCGTTGACAATTAAACCCATGTAATAATTAGTTTGCGCTGGAATTACGTGACTTCATTTACGTTTGAAAGATGTGTTTTTGTTATCATAGTTATAGCTGACTTACAGCAGAAGAAGTGTCAAGGACAACACCATGACGGCACGAAGGATGTCCGCAGATATTGTCAGTCGGTTCCGCGTGCTGTTCCACTAAAGCCACGAACGCACGCACGCACGCGCACACGCAAATAATATCCAGAGTGTGCAAGCATACGCCGACTCTGTCTCTCCGTCCCTTTCCGTTCTCCATTATTTATTGTTTCTCCTGTTTTTTCATACCCATTTCATTATCAGCAACATATCCTTCAAACTAGTTCACTTGTGTATCTGTCTCTCAAATCGTATATCGACCCAGTCCGCCTGTCTACATGTACATGTCCGTCTACCCCTCTGTCTGTATGTCTGTCTGTCTGTCTGTCAAGGTATTTTACCCCGGGATGGGTGTAACGGACTCTTTTAGCTTTGTATCTGTATCAATCCATTCGATACTTAACGGGTGTCATCTTGTGACAGACATACACGGTGTATGCCCTGACCCGTCGATGTACTGTTGAACCCATTATCAGCATGGCCATGATAATACTAGGGTATATAAGGAACACTGTCACCATGGATACGGTGGAGATGTTCTTCTCACCTGTCCACATATCGTAGTTGAGTGTCTTATCACGGCGCTATGTGCCAAACGGTGCTACTGGGGGTCACCTAGGGGGTGCGCCCCCACTATTCCACACACCTCTGCGTCGTAGGTCGTAGTCGGCAGGTGGAGGCCTTGGTAAAGGTGCTCCACCCTGTTCTTTACGCCTTCACGGAGAAATCATTTAAAAAACAAATTTCCAATCGCGACGCTATCATTTCTCTAATGCCCGTGTTCTCAATCAAAATCGTCCATTAGCGCTTGATAATCTTAATGGAAAAAAAAAGAAGACACGAGAGTAAATCCGCTGTCATTCTCGCCCTTCCCTCTCCTCTATTTATGCTAGTCCGTCAGTCGGTGAGCGACTCTGAATCCATGGTCTGACATGTAGAGACTTACTCTAATAAATTATGATCCCACATGCCTCCCGACACAATAAGTAACTAAAGCTGTAGCCTCATTACCAGACACACATCTTAAATAACAATCGCGTCTGTACGTGTAGGCAATCTTCTCTCCGACTCACAATCCCTATCGCCTCTATACATTGATTTATTGTTAGATTTATTCACTTCTCTCCATAACGGATGGAAAATACTCGCGGGGGGGGGGGGGGGTAATCTCGGAGCCAATGGAGACGGAATACACGCAGATAAGGTGTGACAGGTACCTCGGCGCTATCTCGCTAGCCTCGATAGAAGACGCTAGAATTTCGGCCATTGGATTTGTGTAAGAAGGTGACGTCACATTTCCAATCTTAGGTCATTACGACTATGTTACGAATCGTAACATAGTCGTGTCTTCTGTGGTGGCCCTAGCCATGTTAATATGAGCTAAAGGAGCTGAAAAATTATAGGGCTCCTTTGGAAAGCAGTCCTCGGGACTGAAAGGACTACCCTGACTAAATAAAAACGTGAAATAAATGTTACATTTCATGTCGTCACGTTATGTTGACACTGAAACGACTCCGGCACGAATTTTTATGTAGATATTAGAAAATCGTAACAGTTCTGTGGGATTGACTGATCTGTGTCGCATGAAACCCCCCAGGTTATGAAGACATTAAAACTGGTGTAAAGAAAACGTGTCAGGCATTCATTTCATATCAACTGCACGGAGTTATGACTAACACGGTGATTTATACTTCTGAGTTGTTGATATCTAATGTCACGCTATCCATGCAAGGGGGTCCAATGGTGTGATAAGAAAAACAACATCAAGTTAATAATAGTAGACCCTGGCATATTATATTTCGGCTTCATTTCGGAGTGTGCTCTTTTTACGGAAGCAGACTTTGTTTAACTCTCTCAGTCCTATAAGCAACACACTATATTGTAATCGTCATTGGACTATCCATGGATGGTTCTGAGAGGGTTACAATTTTTTCCAGGCCCTTGAAAAGGTGTTACTGCTATTCCCAAGTACATGTACCACATAAATGTGTTGGATGGAAGTATTGTGTGAGCATTAAGATAAACGCTTTAAAAGCGACGGTGCGTAATATGTGGAACTTCGAGAGCAGTATTCCAGTAGTTCCTCGTTTATCATGTTCATGTTGTTCGGCGAGACATTTCATTCACATGGCTGCTCCGTATCCAGGAGATGAAAAGAGTCCAGTTAGGATCCATTGATCCAATAAACGGGGAAATAATAATGATGATAATACTGATACAGGGCCCTTATGAAATAATCGTTCACACTGATGACGCTGAACGGACAAAGAAGCCATGTTAAAATATCCGAACCAAGCACTCGCATCAAGCTCGCATAGCCCTATTTGAATTGGGATACCAGCTAAGTCTTTAATTTCGTCTTGATCGTTTTGTCTTGCAGGTTGCACCAAGGTATACACGAAAAGCTCCCATCTTAAGGCACACCAACGGATTCATACAGGAGAAAAACCGTACAGGTAAGACAGATATATAGCATATTCTGTGATAAACAATACTCGCTTATAGGACTTAAATAGTCTGGCTTCCAGGCAATTGGGCATTTCTAAACCCAAGGATGTTTAAGCACATGGATATCCATCAGCCGTTTAATTAACGCAGATTCATTGTACTCTCCTTCTAGTCACAAAAGACCCCTTCACATAGATTTTCTCTTTGATCTCGATGTTCAATGCCGCCGATTCTCTGGATGAGTTTTGCCTGCATTTGACGTAGAAACAAAATCGGATGCGCAGAAGAATTTGGGGAAATATCCTCACCTCATATGCTTGCGCAGTTGTGACATGTAATACCTACGATGCATCAGTAACGATTCAATCGAGGAATAGTGTTACAATATGGCAAAAAGGCTCTAAACGTGATATCAAGTTGCAGTATAAAAGTCTTAATTTCACAATGTTCCGCATCATACCTGCTTACAAAATTGCATGAAACGTTACTTTCAGATATTTTCCTTTCGGACAAGTAACGTGAAAAACGCGGCCAACCGCGCCCAAGCTAGTATTTCCATCTCAAAAAGTATCAAACGTCGTATTCCCTCGTCCTTTTTAACTACGTAAGAAGCACTTAGTGAAAAAATTAAAAGTTCAGCAGAGAAAGCTGAAATGTATGCATGTATAGGAATGCGCATGACCTATTATGAAATCGAGGTGAACGTGACGCAGTCGCACATGCATCGTATTGTTGAGAGCAGCTGCTAGTCATGAATATTAAGTGGCGGCATCAAACCTTGTTCAAAGCGATGTATATCCATGTGCTTAAACATCCTTGCTTAACCAAACATATTCCCTAAAAATGTGAGGGGGTGGGGGGGGGGGGGGGGAGATGATCATACGATTAGCCTAATCTGACTTGTTTGGCAGGCGCAGAAGTTATGATAAGCATTTATGGGATGAAATGGACCGTACCAAAGCTGAATCGCATTATCACAACATCAATTGTCTGAGGATAATGACACAGCGATGTTCAGATGCAAATGCTGAAAACAGGAAGCCGGCACCCTCCGGCTATTTATTTTGACTCTTCTTTTCCCCTTCGAACATTGGATTTTTGCTTAAAGTCAAGGAAGGTAGGATTTATGTAAGAAAGATTTATGTAAAAAAGATTTATGTAAAAAAAAAAAACACCTACAGAAAAAATCTCACGCGTACAATGAGAAGCTCGTGGTATCAATAGGACGATAGTACCACGCCTTTTAACAATCGTTTAATACCTGGGTAATGAAAACACATAAAAGCTATCCCATTTGTCACACTTTACTGAACTGAATCGAGCCTTTGACATGATGGACTGATAGGTACAGTCTGCGAAAGTAAGGTGGATCAAAAAAAGTTGAATCGACATTGAAGGATTTAATCTTTTCTCTTTATTTATTCGTTGTATTTTCCGTATAATGTGTGTAAAGGGAATGTGTTAATGTTCATGAGCATTACTAACTTAAATACAGAGCGCCCTCTAGTTAAATATGAACAGCAGCACTTTCACTTTTGAATTGTTCTAATCTAAGGAAAGCTTAGATATTTAATTATCTGATTGTTGATAACTGTCTATTAAAAACAGTATGTACACATATATTTGGGTCTGTTGACTAGTATGTCTCCATAAGTGTGATATCATATTGAATTCAGTGCCTTTAATGATTTTGTTCTAAACTTGAGTTAGAAATGCATGTTTTTTTGAAGGCTAATGGAGTACCAAGCATAGGATTAAAACAATACGTCAATACAACACGGGTCACGGGTATGATGCCGTACTAAAGAGTCGTAATAAACTGAGATTATGTCAATCAACCGTGGAACGCACTCTCTGCGTGATAATGGATTTGATAGTTATCTACATTCATGGAAATGTTTTCTCTTTTCTTATTCATTGGATTGTTGGTTTTCACTTTGTAAGAGAGGTCGCGGGGGAAAGCTTTCTTTTAGTATTCAAAGAAGAAGAATAGTGGTTCATGCACATTTGAACATTAACATAATGCTTTGTTATGTTTCAGTGAGTAGAGACAAACCCTGAAATATTCGTATTCATGGAGAAATTTATGACCATCAGCTTTCGATTCGGTCTGCGGAGTAACATTCAATTTGCAAATTATAAACGTTTTAGAGCCCTACTTTTCCATCACAGTTTGACCTGTACATCAAACGAACTACATTTCTGCACATGTGTGTGTGTGTGTGTGTTTGTGTGTGGGTGGGTGGGTGTGTCTGTGTGTGTGTTTTACCATGTGTATGTGTAACTAAAACTCCAGCGTGAATTCTCGGTCGCAAAATAATGTCACCCCAAAATCGTTCGGGCACGTTAATAATTTGCTAGCTGTTCAAATCATGTAAAGGACACTGTTCGGAATTGCCATGGTTATAATAAACGGTGATGTGGTTAAACTTTATTCTTGAGGTCATTTTCCTGTCAAGTTCAAATGTCCGTGTGGTAATTGATTTCTTTTCATGCGGTTTTTATAGTATATATCTGCTAGTAAATTTGACCTCCTGATGATCCACATAAATCATTTCTCAGATTGATGACATCAAATCGCTAATCCTTACTAAGCTGGTCATTGTAGGCATTAGTTAAGGTGAGGGTCGTAGGGGAACATGTGGATTAGGGACAAGATGCGGAGATATACAGTTTTCATGATGGGCATTTCAAAAGAATGAAAGAAGACAATATTTTCCATTCAGTGATTGTGGTTCCCCACTCACCAACGGCATTCTCGTCATTATGACGCGGTTAAATGTCTAAAGTAGTCTATAGATTCAGACTCAAACGTGACGCTGCCCAATATCATACCACTGATATAACGTGGTCTGAAGGGTTAAGGCTAGATGCTTGGTTACCAGTTGTGTACAATGGATGTATAGGTCTACGGCCTTGCCCTAAGACCAATACTCTCCAAAGTCTGCTCAGGGCTGTGAGGACAATGTCAATGATTTGTTCTAGAGCTGTCAGTTGAGACAAGACTACCAGCACAATTATCATGATAACGTAAATACAGATGAGGATCTTGAACAACTGACCGGAAATGACACGTGCCTATGCAAATACGCATTAAAACTGCGATCACATTGATTCCATGAATCTATTCTATACTAAGACCGCAGAATTCGTTTTCCCCAATTCATTGCGTTTTGGTCAATATTGTCTCACTCTTATGGGAATATGGGAGTTGTAGTATTTTTATGAAGGCCATGAACGACGTTGAACTTTACCGAACCAGTTTTTGCCATCAATGAACTTTGGCCACTGCATGGACTAGGGGAACACACCTCCCCGCTCCAATCGGCACAGTTCCTCTTGGAGTGGTAACGCCTTTGAGCAGAATAACTGAGTCGCATCTTGGTCGAAGTTATCATTTCGTCGTTATGAAAGAGTGTATGAATTGATCAACCTTACTTGGTGCCCAGTTACAATATACTTCCTTTCCCATAGTTCCTTTCTGACACCCCTCCCCCCGCGCCACACACCTTATCACTACCCCCGCCCCTCCCCTAATAAGTACCCCACCTTAACATCTTCTTTACCAAGTCAGAGAAGACTATAAATGAAAATTTCCCCCAACTCTTACCTTTAACCCTGTCTCTACTCTTCCTCAAATAATAGGCAATTTTCTTTGTGTGTGCAAATTATATTCACGTCGTTCAAAAATACGTTATGGTAACCCCAATACGTTTCGGAGGTTTGTCCGAGTTACAAAACCACAAAATTCAGAATGCGTTCCATCCATTGAAAATGAATCACAAAAGAAAGGTGAATGTCACAACCCATCAACCCATCAGGAAAAAATTGTGACTACATTATGAGAATGGCTTATTTCCCCTACCAACTTTTTCACCATATCATAATTATGCAGTGCAGACCATAAATGAATTTCTCTATCTCCTACCCTTACGTTTACTCTTGTCCCCACCCCACCCCCTAATAACTACCCCTCCGTCCGCCTCATGCCTCATTTTCCAGTATTGTCAGAGCAGAAGATTGACGCAACTGAATACAGGTGCTGAGATAGCACATCATACCTTCTCATAGCTTCAGTTATGTACATTATGCACTTCACATTGTCGACATTCAATCACGTTTTGTGAGATTCGGATATGTTAGATACCCGCAGATTATAACCGCCCGTCTGTGGGCATGATTACCCAGGAATTCCTCGAACACCAACAGGAATTCTCAAACAGCAATGGCCATCTCCTCTCTTCTACAATCCTCTCACACCCTCTTCTCGCTTCGTCTCTCCTCTCACCCCTCTCCTCTTCCATTGTCTTACTTCAAACATGAAACTCTTCCCCACGCTTTCTCCCTCCCTACGCCCCCTTAAGCACTGCTTCTTCCCCTCCTTTCATGATTACACCTTCTCCTCCTCCCCTGCCTCCCCTTTTTTCTCTTTCCTCTTCCTCTCTCCTCTCATCCCTTTCTCTCCTTTTACTCCTCTTCTCTCTTGCTCTCTCCTCTCACCCCATCTTCTCTTCTCTCTTCCTCTCTCTTCTCACACGCGCTTAGCTCATCTCACTCCTCTTATCTTCTCGCTTCCTTTCTCCACTCACCCCCTTTTCTCTTGCTCTCTCTCCTCTCACCCCATCTTCTTTTCGTTCTTCGCTCTTGCTCTCTCCTCTAACCCGATCTTCCTTTCGTTCTTCTTTCTTGCTCTGTTCTCTCACTTCTTCATCCCATTAGACTCTCCTCCTCTTCCCTTTGATTTTCTCTCATCTATTCTGCTCTTCTCTTTCATGCTTTTCTTCCCTCCTTTTCGCTCCCGGTACAACGTTAGCATAACTACAAATAATTTGTCCACTTTCTTTCTCTGCCCCTCATATTGTTCGGATTTCATTGTAATAAATTTCATACAGAGCATAATGTGCCATAACATGTTTAATTAGACACTGATGAAAACCAAAAATGATTGCATGGATGAGCAGTAGAGCGATTGGTTTCTAATGCATGGACGTGGAAGACAGAGTAAAGTGAACTCGTGTGTGTGTGTGTGTGTGTGTGTGAGAGAGAGAGAGAGAGAGAGAGAGAGAGAGAGAGAGGGAGAGAGAGAAAGAGAGAAAAAAAGAGAGAGGGGGGAGACAGAGACAAAGACAGAGACAGAGAGAGAGAGAGGGGGGGGGCAGAGACAGAGACAGAAAGAGAGAGAGAGAGAGAGAGAGAGAGAGAGAGAGAGAGAGAGAGAGAGATTTTTGGAGGGGATTTTTGTTCTATCATAGATTGTATTTCGAGCGTGATGGAAAGAACTATGATAAACCATCCTGATGGAAAATATTTGCTCGGCACATTTTTTGACGGTCGGCTGATTGCTGTAATTGTGTGCTCTTTTGTTAAGCCAATCAATCAGCTATTAACTCTATTCTGTCTCCATTTTGGTTTAAGTCCAGGTCCGCCTGCTCGATCAATGTCGTGTACACTTCTGTCTCTAATTCGTCTTGCTCAGTGGTAAACCAGTGTAGACTTAGCAATCCATTTCTCACCCCCCCCCCCTCTCTCTCTGCGTGTATTTTCAATGTATTTTATTGCCAATCTATTTTAGGACAAGCTAGCTCAATGTCACCTTTTCAGTTGCATTTTGTTGTAGCAAATAGAAACGCGCAAGGTCAAGATTGTCGAGTCGTACTTTTTGAGTCGAGAAGGAGTATTCACATAAATATGGACATGAGCTCTTAAAGTGAAAGCCAAATTATTATCCGTGTAATAATCGTCATATCGTATCACATTTTTTGTGTGCTGATTTGTGGATTTGAGGAGAGAGATTGAGCGATCTAGCGGAAAGGTCAATAGTGTGGTAGTCACGGGGGTGTAGGCATTCGGTGCTGTATTTCAATGTGCTCTCAGGGAAAATATGTTCCAAATCGAAACCCTCTCCATCAATAATGTGTTGTAACTTACATGGAACTATCACTGTGTTGACACTCAGAGAGTTAAGTTCGGCCAGGAATCGGGGATATATATGAAACAGAGTATACCGATGTTAATTGTGTATAGTTGATGCAATGTGATGTGATATGATACTTGAGTTGGGGATGTAGCAAAAGCGAACAAACGTCGAGTCGTTGCCTACATAATCAATTTAACTTTATCACGGTAGATAAAGATAGTGACGATGATGGTGGTGGTGTTAGTGGTGGTGATGGTAATGGTGATGGTGATGATAGTGGTGGTGATGGTAGTGATGATGGTGGTGGTAGATGTGATGATGGTGGTGGTGATGATGATGATGGTGGTGGTGATGGAAATTATGGTGGTGACGATAGTAGTGGTGGTAGTTGTGATGATGATGGGTTTTGCGATGATGGTGGTAGTAGTGGTGGTGGTACTGAGATGATCATGGTTAAGGTGATTGTAACAGATGATGATAAAGACGACGATGACGATGATGATGATTATAATGATATTAGGGATGATTGCCCCTCCTGTCTGTCAATATGTACATTAACACTCTCAGTACCTAGCACTAACAGCCCCATATCAATTCATAACCACTCAGTTTAGTCTGTATGGGAATGAGCGAGTTAACCCTCTCAATACCAAACACTGACGACCTGTACCAATAAGAACTTAGTTTATTCCCTCTGGTACTGTGCTAATTAATATTTGATTAATACCGTTTCTGTTCTGCTTTCCCGTCTGCAGGTGTTCGTGGAATGCGTGCCAGTGGCGCTTCGCGAGGTCTGACGAGCTGACGAGGCACTACCGCAAGCACACGGGGGCCAAGCCCTTCAAGTGCAAGGTCTGCGAGCGCTGCTTCTCCCGCTCCGACCACCTCTCCCTCCACATGAAACGACACCAGGACAAGATGAATCATCACCGGCAGTGACGGACTGTAACCGTCGTCACAGCGTGGTACAAGCACAGCAAACTAACAATAGACAGTGCGATGTTACAGTGTAACGGACCTATAATGTGAAATGGGACAACCCATAGTGAGTGACATGTAACGGTGTTTGAAGTAGCGATGATGTTCAACATCATTCAACCTGCTATTAACACTTACCGTGACGGTCAGTAACGGATGTGACATGGGCGAACTTGTGTTGATATGTGTCTTCCAGTTGGTGCATCTCGGCTTCTTCGTGTGTGATCACTCCTGTCACCCAATGTTACGCCGTCACCAGAGGAGTGGGTAGTATCGCAAATGGCAGTAACGGTCTGTGGCAAAAAATGAAGTGTCACAGACAGATAGGAAAAAGACAAATCTTCGACGTGACAATGCAGTTTTTGCAGCATATGAACAGGTTAGAGACTCAATGGAAAGTTGCTATATTTATTCTGATTATTCGAACTGTTCTGAAAGTCTTCCAAGATGTGTGAGATGATTTGTGCCTAACTTTGACGCGAACCCCAGCTGTTATGTGATGAGATGAGCCACAGTATCACAGTGTCACAGTGTCACAGTGTCACAGTGTCACAGTCTGAACCAAAGTTACACCGATCACGTAGCATCTTACCAACTATGAGCATTAAATGTGACGTGTTCTTGTAACGGTTGTTACAGCAGTTCATGTACTCACTACTAAGATGACACGCAAAGTCACAGATTGACTATGGTGACACCGATAAGAACATGTCTTCAGCAACGAGAATGTTGCAGGTATAATTTTGTGTTAATCATCTCTTCCATTTTCACCCGAGTGAAAGTACGTGACTGTTCAATTATACCAACATCACTTTAGCAATCTGTACGGCCGATGTGTTGAACTAACCTGACCAGTCGGTCGGGACGTAGTAAACTCGCAAAATTGAATGACGCTTAGATGAATTAGATCTTTCTTAGACATTACATGACAATTGTGTGATTTCATGTAAATGATTCGCATAGCCTATGATTTAGCAAAGAAACAGCATGTATGACCAAATCTTCGCTTTCAAGATCGGTATTAGAAAAGTGTACAAACGTTTAGACGATGCCTTTGATCATGCTCCCTATCCCCTTTCTCATATATTAAACGATGTGTTTGTTTTTCTTGTCACGCATCGTACAAAGCATAAAAAGATGAAAATAGCCGTGTTTTCTTCATCATTTGTGCATATCTCCCTTTACATGTCATCCTGATTATCAGCGGATAATTTGATCTTGCGGAACTTATGCCGAGATTACGGCAGCGTGCCGCGAACTTGCCAAATCGTTTCATTAGATATCCAATATTTGTGTCCGTTACTACCCGATTATCATGAGTTAAACGCGCGCCGATGAAGGATGTACTTGTCGGTTTGCTTTACGTTTATGAACACAATTATGACTTAATTCCACACACGTAGCGATATAGATATAGACACCCATCAACCTCAAGGGGGGAAGGGGGTAAACGTGACGTAATTGGCCCAATATTATGATCTGTTTGTCGCTGATAGAGTCGCCCCTCGGCAGTTATTACACGGGATAGCTCCGGCGGAAATTACCTCGGGCAATGCATGGGCGTTAGCGGACAGGTGTGTGTCTATGTGGGGAGAAGTGGAGAGGTTCTGTATAGGTATGAATAGTTTTGCCGCCGGACTTGCGTGGCTGTTACACCTGTTGGAAGTTCTCGACGCGCGTTAGTCGTTAGTGGATTGTATTAATGAATGCCGATATACAGGCATCATATCCTAATATCATTCCCCCTTCCAACCCCCAACCCCCCCCCCCCCCACACACACACACCTCTCTTTATATCTGACACCCTCTTTCTCTCACATTGTTCATAATGTTTGTATGTCCAACACCCTCCTCCCTATCCCTCTGTCCCTTTCTCTCTCTCTCTCTCTCTCTCTCTCTCTCTCTGTCTCTCTCTTTCTCTCACACACACACGCACACACACGCAATTCGTCGTGGCATATGTATAATTATGACCTGTCTTTCATAATCCATAATCTACATAAGTGTAGAGAAAAAAAATATTGTCATTGGATTGTTGACAATGCACTGAAAGGATGGAGAATAAGACAAAGAAAAGTATGTACATATCATGCTTACTGCAACAGCAACAATTGATCATGTTAATGGTGTCTTATGCGGCCTTCATAATAAACAACATTCTGTAAATTGAGTATATAAGGTATGTAATATTGTTGAAATAAGTTATGTATATACGATGTAATATGATGTAATATATTTGTAAATTACTTTCCTTTGTATTTATTATATTCCGTCGGTTCTTCCAATGCTTTTCGACGTCCGTTTTGTTTTCTTTAATTAAAACAGGCAATGAAGTATGATAAATCGTCACTTATTTCAAATGAATGTGTTGGCTCATAAGATTACAAAATGAAATGTTTTGTAAGTTAGGATATTTCATTGTTTCGTTGCTATACAAGATATTGAAATGTTAAGGGTCAATTCTTCAAATAATGCAATTCCCATTCCTTTACTTTTTTCGAATCCTATTTTCTCTTTGCCTTTTTAATGCAATTGAATATAACAAAAATGTCGTTGCTGGTCAAAATGATGAAATCGAACGGAATATGTTGGAATAAAAAACGAATCAAGGCGCCATATTCTGTTACATGATACGCATAATGTGTTGCTATGACAACGTGTCGTGGCGATGAACCTGTAGCCGACACAGCTTCTGTATATTTCACTATAGATTTTTTTTTTATTGCAATGAAGGCAACATGATTGACGATATTTGCCGATAAATATTATTTCATTTTTAATTGTAAGACAATGATTTCTCCTCTTTCTAATCAACAAGTGCCTTGCATTTCGGTCACGCTTCCAGTAGAACCTTCTTATAGATATTATAGACTTCATATAGAATATACTGTTTCAAACATTACGACGTGTTAGATGAATTTAGTCCGATGAGTTTCATGTCTTTGATCTCTCCAGATTTCATTTCTCGCCTGATTCGCGCAGCTTTCAATGTAACATATAGTGTCTTGTAGGTGACTATGTAGTCGAAATATTTGTAGAAAAGTTTGCCTTTGTTTTGATTTGTTCTGCCTTGACAAATGGCTTGTATAGTCATGATTATTGTTTTGTTCGTCTCTATCTTTTCGTCTTCAAAACATGTAAACAACAGACCATTATAAGGAGGTATTGCTCATAAGCACAATGAGATCGTCAATAATGTTCTCCCGTTACCATGGTTATTATGTACCTTCTGCCTTCTTCTTCTCCTCCACCTCCTTATACTTTCTTTTCACACACTGAAGTCGAATGTCACTTTCTTCGTGGAAATAAATAAGCAACATAAGAACGTAAGTCACATACTTCAATACAAAGTTGTTATTATTTGACATTTATCATAATTGCAATCAATTTCATTCACTTTCGTGTAGACAAGTGTGGTCTATGCATCTCAAGTGCTTACGTCGCTATAGATGTAGGTCTGTGTCTTCCGTGTAAATATGTATTTTCCGGTAAATAACTAAACATAATGATGTGCACATTTCATGTCTTCCATCCTGTGGATATATCCGTTGTTTATTATTAAAGATTATAATAAAGAATAACAAAATAATACACGCTGTCCTGATTCGTATTACACGGTGCGTACATGGGGCGAGCACTTTGTCGTAATAAGAGCTGCCCACTCTTCTAGCGTGCATGCGTCACATAAATGCGTTGCGTCAATGCTTTGCGTCATTATATATCTTAATTCAAATGAATGAAACCTATTGTACGAATCGTGCTGCATCCGAAGCGCATCCAGTATGGACTGACTCGATCATTTCCATTGAGATCGACAAGTAGACGCATTGGTTTACGTGACGCAGTGATGTGATGCATTATACGCAACGTGTGTAGCCAGGCTCTTACGCCATGGGGCTGGACCACTGGACTGGCTGAGTTTGATTATAGTGAAGGATTGCAGTGGGGACGAAGAGAATGGAAGAGTGTTGGGTATGACGGAGCATGGGGGGGAGGGGGCGGTGGGGAGGGGGGGGGGACAAATCGATAATTGTGTACATTGGAAACTCAAGAAGGAAGAGGAGAGGGATGGAGTGATGGGGAGAAATAGGGGGCGGGGGCAATGAAAGGTGAGTGTGGAGTGGGGAAGGGAGAGGTGTGTGTGAGAGATAGAGAAAGAGACAGACAGAGAGACATGGGGGGGGGGGGTACGAAAGGAGAAGGACGCACAGGAAAGGAGAGATGATAGAGAGGTGAAGGGAGTGAAAGAGGAGCAGAAGGAGGAAGGTGCGAAGTACAGTTCCACTGATTATACAATTTAATCTTCCTTAATACTAAATATGCTTAATCTTCCTTGCTTGAGCTATAACCTGCAGGATTTGATTATTGACATTGTAAGCGTGATCCCCTTGAATAATTGATCATTCAAAGAAAACGTTGGAAGCGATTCAAGTATAGCCTATGTCATAGTAAAAATTGATTTACAGTACTGATAAGAAAGTTCATGCAGAAAGACATGCAAGCATAACGAATCCTTATCACTTATGTACACACACTTTGTTTATGCAACATAACAAAGTTGTAAATAATCAACAAGTGCATGTATGCGTCGACTACCGTGCAACCTGGGAAAAAAATCATATGCATTTTTTCTTTAAAGAAATCATTGATCTACATACAAAAGAAGTACCAATGTATGACCAAGTCGATAATCTTTCAAGTAGATTAGCTATTATTTACAGCGTGCATAATAGCGCGTTTAGTATTGGTGTGATATAAAGCAAAGATAACGACGAGCAAAGAGACACTCTCGCCCACGCAAAATACATTCCCATCAGGAGCGGGTGGACAGGTATACCAGCCCGTACAATACACACACACATACACACACACACACACACACACACACACACACACACACACACACACACACACACACACACACACAAACAAACACAAACACACACACAGAACTACGAGGAATAAGAAAAGAATGACAGTAAAATATTCGGTTGATATGAGCTTAATAACATATTTGCCTTATCTCCTCGAGGTCAAGTTGGAAACAACGTACTTTGATGGGACTTTAAGTAGATAGAATGATTATAAGTCTTCCGGTGTAAAAATGTTATTGACTGCTTGTTTGTAGATGGGAAGTGTTTGAAGAACGATAGAAGAGAAGCGGTCTTACACTACGGTACATGTATCACACCTTTGTCTGTTTGTTACCGTTTGTTCGCCAAGGTTATCGAATCAGGCGCCGAGTAAGTACCTTATAGTTGTGGAAACGCGTGCAAATAATCAAAAACACAAAACCATGATAATGACCATTCGTGTTGAGGTAATGCGTAGTACGTGCAGGGTAACAAACGCTCACCATATGAAAACGATTTGCCGCCGGTTTGCGGCTTATTGCTCGCCGCCTGCAGTATGACTGCGTCTTCCCGCCGCGGCGAAACAATACAACGTTAAATTCTGTACTTTGCCACCGGAGCGGCGACGTGAAATGTTCAATGGATTGCCTGTATGACAAGCGGCAAGGGGAACTGTGGCACAGCAACGTGCAAATACAAATACAACGTTAAATTCTTTACTTTGCCACCGCTTCGCCGGAGCGGTGACGTGAAATGTTCAATAGATTGCCTGTATGACAAGCGGCAGCGGGAACGGTAGCACAGCAATCCGCCTCCGCTTGATTGCACATAAATCCTTTTTGTGATAGTCCACGCTATTTACATAAACATGAGAGAGCTGAAAGGCGTTGAGCGACACAATTTGATGAAATGAAAAGCGGTTAAAGGGCCGAGACGTAACGACAATCCTGCTTAACCCATAGAGAATAGACATACTGCGAGCAGGGAGGTGTTAGGAAGGAGTAGAAACTCGAGCATAATACATTCAAACATCTGTGTGGGCTCTAAAGCGTGCTCATGAATGTCAAAAGAATTCCATAATCATGACAATGCTTTGATGTTCCATGTGCTGAGCCGACATTTAGCTGATGTCGACTTGAAAAGAAATTTCTTTAATTTCCCATTTGTCTGTAGACGTTTTATTTTTGACAAATTCGTTTGCAAACTATAAGGAAATTAACGGCAGATAATGACAAATCCTAATACTTTGCTTTTGTTTCGAAAAGTATTGAGGAATCACTAAAAATCGGACTTAAGCTATTTGTATTACTTACAAAATTGACCAATTTCTTCACTTTCCGACATCTTGTGCATTTGGGGGATTCAACCACTCTAAAAATTATATATTAAGCTGTATATTATCATTAACGGCGTTTGTGTGTGTTTGCGTACAGCAGAGATATTTTACTTGAAAAATTTGTTTATTTGTGTTTGCTGATACCTGTTGTGCTCATGGAAGTATTAATGCCATTAACAGAACGGGACAAACGAAATGAGACTGTACATTTCTTTTGTTCCCTCTGAGAATCCGTTGCCACGCAATCATGTTCATAATTGTTCAAACACCTGAACAGCACCTGTTGAGAACACCATAACTTTTCAGCGGCTTGGCACATGGGTTCAAAGAAAGAAAGTTGCTTCATATCCTTCCATAACACATCCCTGCTGCGAGTCAGCTAAAAATGCTGGCTGCATGCCGACCAGATTTCATTGGGGGGAAATTTACACAGAGAGCAATTGATGCGATTCAGACATTGATGTTTGGATTTCGGTCTCAATATTACTCTTTAAGCGTGTGTGAATCCATACATGTTACTAGACCGTGCGATTTTGTACATTAAGTTAGCTCGATAAATTCCGCACTTATAGTCATGTTCGTTATTTGTGTAGGTTATAACCACAATTGGAGGCTTTGACATAGTTTTGCCATTGTTTGGCTTGACTACTAGACTGGAAAATTGAGACCACATATTTGAAGGGGAAATTAATAACCTTGGAAATTAAGGCAGAAATAGTGCGATGATTCTTCGGGTTTGTTTCTCTCTCTCTTTCTCTCTCTCTCTCTTTCCCTCTCTCTCTGCCTCTGTCTGTCTGTCTCTCTGTTTCTCTGTCTCTGTCTCTCTGTCTCTCTCTTACTCTCTCTCTCTCCTTTAATCTCTTTCTCGCTCTTACTCGCTCTCTCTCTTCATTTCTCTCTTTCTCTCTCACACATACACACTATCTGGTTCACTCTTTTCATACTGGGTATCTCCCCCCCCCCTCTCTGTCCCTCTCTCTCTCTCTCTCTCCCTCTCTCTCTCTCTCTCTCTCTCTCTCTCATACATTTTCACTCTCACGGGTTATGTATAGTTATCAAGCAAGCTAAGACGAGCATGTACTTAAAGTTCATAATGATCATGTGACACAGCAAGCCACACATTAGGAATGCGTAATTTAACAAGATCGTTGACTTCTATAAATACTCAATATCTAATCTAATAGTAAAAATGTGTACCCAAAGAGGTCATACAGTTTTAAAAAAGCTTGTCACTTGTTGTTAATATAAACACACAACAAAAAAGTAAGCCCCCCCCCCCCCCCCCGTAAGCAAAATAGCATAACTTTTTATCGAAGAGGTTTTGGGCAAAATATTTGTTCCATTGACTAACTTTTGTGTGAAAATCACATCAATCCAATTAGTCATGCATGAGTGGGCAAACTTTAAAGGCAAAAATGTCACTTTTCAAAAGTCACAAGGGTAATTGTGTATGCCGTTTTAACAATACATCTCTGCATTTCTTGTGCGATTTTTAAAGTGTTTTCACTGCAACCATGACACGAAAATGACTTATATTATGTTTACATAACAGGTGATGGTACATCTTTGTCAAAATATCCAGAGTTTTATTTTTTTTCACAGAAATAAAGTTTTTTAAAGTTTCAAACTCAAGAGGAATGAGTATTTGTTAAACGGTGCTCACTCAACCAGAACAGTTGGTTAAGTGTCGGGATAGGTGCAAGTGCATCGATAGATGGATGATAAACAATGAAAGGACATCAATTATGCACCGGAAATGGAATTCATAAAAAGATCATATGACAGAATCCCAAAATTACCCTTGTGACTTTTGAAAAGTGACATTTTTTCCTTTAAAACTTGCCCACTCATGCATGACTAAATGGATTAAAATGATTTAATCAATAAGTTAAGAAACAATCCTGTCAAATTATTTTGGCCAAAACCTCTTTGATACAAAGTTATGCTCTTTTGCTTAATACGGGTACTTACTTTTATGTTGTGTTTAGAAGGCTTTGCTATGATATCAAGTCAAGCGTGCCTAAATAGTGCTGGATTAATAATTCTTTACCTTCAATAAAGTTTCGGAATGTCTTCTTGTTGGTATGCAACTTATCACTTTGTTATCAAAAGAGTGTCTGAATTCCGGTTATAACTTCTTTAAAGAAAACAAATCAGGTCCCAGTAAGATATGACCTTGACTTATATATATCATGTAAACATGGCAGGAAGAAAACTAGTGCATCAATTTTGATAATTGTATTGAATCCTTCGCTCAGGTGGGATTGAATACGCAGACTGTTGATTTACAACGTCGAGGTTTGTTTTCACGATCTATAATCATGCTAAGTCGAATCATGTACTCTGGTCGAATTGTGTGGCCCAGAATCAAACACGATCAGCCAGGCAATCCGTCCCATTCAACCGAATAACTGCCCTCCATATTTTGCATGCTATTTGGGATACAACAAAGGAAATATGTTTCTCAATCACACCGTCTACTTTGAGATAATGAAACAAACGCTTTTTACTTGAAGTAGTGCACCAAGGTAACGTACATACATGTCACTTGTAATAGTTAAAGGCATGGAAGGAGATACGATTTCAGAACTTACGTCCTAATATAGAACTGGAAATTGATTTTAAAGAAATTAAAGCGATCGGTACATTTTGAGGTGTTGGGAGGGGAGGGGGGGGGGGGTAGTGATGATTTTTTTAAAGTTTTTTTTTTGTTTGGTTGGTTTTTTTTGGTTGTTTTTTTGGTTGTTGTTTTTTTTTTTTTGGGGGGGGGGGGGGAGGGGGGGGGGGGTTTCTAACTAACATAAGCGTTAAATCCCGGAGGGGGGACGTGCCCCCCCCCCCCCGGATTTCCGCCCATGGTTATCAATGGTAACCCCAAAGCTTGTCTGAGTTTTGTCCGAGAAGCAACACCTAATATATTCAGAGTGCGTTCCATCCATTGAAACTGAATCACGAAATACAGGTGAAGTGAAAAACAAACAAACAAACAAACAGCGCGTCACTAGGCAGTTCCGGGAACATTGTTGGATTTTATTTATTATTTATTTATGGAAAAACCGGCTAGAAATGAGGAACATTCATGGCACAAGACCTTCGCGTGAGTGCAATGAAAAGATTATTGTCATCGTATTTAAAAGATGTCAGGCTTACCCCCCCCCCCCCCCCCCCCCCCCCCCCGTTTCGACATCGTGGACATTGTCTATCGGGTAGGTGTAGTTAGATTAGTTTTAGTTATGGCTTTAGTGTACTTGGAAACGCGATCCAGTGGAAAATATTGGGCATGCCCCAAAGATCCAAATGAGTGCTAACTATGCTAATTGTATGTCTAGTCAGGGAAGTGTTATAGGAAGGAGTAGAAACTCGAGCATAATACATTCAAACATCTGTATGGGTTCTAAAGCGTGCTCATGAATGTCAAGAGAATTCCATAATCATGACAATGCTTTGATGTTCAATGTGCCGAGCCGACATTTAGCTGATGTCAACTTGAAAAGAAATTTCTTTAATTTCCCATTTGTCTGTAGACGTTTTGTTTTTGACAAATTCGTTTGCAAACTATAAGGAAGTTAACGGCAGATAATGAAAGATCCTAATACTCTGCTTTTGTTTCGAAAAGTGTTGAGGAATCATTAAAAATCGGACATATAAGCTATTTGTATTACTTACAAAATTGACCAATTTCTTCACTTTCCGACATCTTGTGCATTTGGGGGATTCAACCACCCTCAAAATGATATATTAAGGTGTGTGTTATCATTAACAGTGTTTGTGTGTGTTTGCGTGAAGCAGACATATTTTACTTGAAAAACTTGTTTATTTGTGTTTGCTGATACCTGTTGTGCTCAAGGATGTATTAATGTCGGATGTATTAATGTCATTAACAGAACGAGACAAGCGAAATGAGACTGTACATTTCTTTTGTTCCTTCTGAGAAAGCGTTGCCACACAATCATGTTCATAATTGTTCAAACACCTGAACAGCACCTGTTGGGGACACCATAACTTTTCAGCGGCTTGGCACATGGGTTCAAAGAAAGAAAGTTGCTTCCTATCCTTCCATAACACATCCCTGGTCTAATCGTCAGGGCGCCCCGAGACTCGACCAAATGAAAAAAAAATATCATAGCAGTTCAAAAGTTAGGTCTCAAATGAACTTGACATTTACACACTATGAGGCTTAAATCTATTTGGCGCAGTGTTTGCGAAATTTCACCAATCAGTATTATTTCAATAGAAAGTGTGAATCTGATTAGATATTTTAAGGATTAGTGCAAGCACGTTATTACATGAAACTGCGACCAAGATATGTGACATTCAACAGTTTGCAATTTATGATGGGTGGGTGCATTTCAGGTTGATTCGAGTCATAAATTGTGAGCTGTTATCAATTTCATTTGGGGGCGTCGAGGGAGCCCCCACCACTACGAAATGCAGTTGGTGGTTGTTTTGGGTATGTTTTGAATATGCCCAACATTTTCTTCCGGGCCTGCCGGGGTTACTCGTTAAATTAGGTTAAGCCCCTACGGGTTCCTGGGAATTCAGTATTCTGCCAATGATGAAATGTGCACATATTGCGATAACATTGTTATGCATTGTATTGACGGGGATCCGAGGAAGACAGACCTACCTGACGCTATGGAACAAAGAGCTTGCTTACTTTGGCCTAGAAAAGAAAATAATAATAATGTCTCGAAGCCAGGTCGATTGATTAGCAGAATGGAATGACAGTTATCAGCGCACAGCTATTATAAAAGAGTTACCCTCGCGTGCAACATTCGTGTTTGCTAAAACTTGTGAACAAGAACCCGCGCATACCCGCACACACGCATCGTATAGAAACGTCAGAAATAAACAATACCATGGAAGTTATAGAAAAATCGGGTGTCAAGACAACAATCCTGTCTGTCCCTACATCTCTAACATATCTACCTCTTCACGCCCACGCTATATCTGTTATCAACCATTCCTGTGACAGACGAAATGATCTGCTATGGGGCTTGTGTACATCACTGGAGAAAAATAATTACCAACATGGCGCTTAACACTTACATTACAGAGCCTTAAAAAGCTCACTGGTCCACTTTGCATATAGGTGTTCAGTTAATCTAATAGTAACTACCATGGCAACAGGTGCAATGTTGAGAGCTCATTGGCTGTTGCCACAGTGGTTACTATTGATGGTAAGTTACGATAATGTAAAGCCTGTATGCAACGTGGCCCTGGATTGCTAAACATCTTCATAGTTCATACCAATGGCAAAGAAAGAGAGTTAACCCTTAAAGGGAGTATACTGTACTGGGAAGACAAAAATTCCCACAAAAGGTGATTGTGAGCAATCTTCTTGCCAATGGTCTTAAATTCATGCATTGTCCAATTTAGAAATTGCTGAAAGTTATTTGCTCACAAATTATCCACATTTGGAATTATTAGTGATTTAATCACAAATTCTTGAAATGTTCGGCCCGAACAATTTGAGGATTTGTGATTTAACCACTAATTACTGCCAATGTGGATCATATGAGGGCAAATAACTTTCAGCAAGTTTCTAAAATGGACAATACATGGAATTAAGACCATTGGCAAGAAGATTGCTCACGATCACCTTTTGAAGGCATTTTTTTGTCTTCCCAGGACAGTATACTCCCTTTAATATACCACTCGTGGATTATTTCACCATCAACACACACACAAATCCCATAGAATAGCATTCTACTGGAATACAAAGGATTAAGCGTTTACATATTGCTAGCCTGAGTCCTAGGCTGCGGTGTTTGCCGGTTGCCGATGCACTTGTGCAACCACGTCTGAATACTGAGACTACGCTTCCAGACTTAGTTATATCCAGTCAAGTTGTGAGGCAATGTTTAGTTTATGTCTCCAGCATTCCAGTCTTGAACAGAGGCTAAATGTATACCACGCCAAAACACTAGCGTTCAATCAGCACAAGTTGCGGTGTTCAAAATTAGGGTGATCTAAATAAACACTTCAGCTGTAATTCGAACATCAAAATAATAGGCTAAGGGGAAGTTAAAATAGCACATGGGTAAAATATGTTGTACTCGTTTTCTACATTAAACTTTCATAGTTATCTGGAAATGAATATTTGGGCATCACCTCTAAAATGAGTTAAACCTACATCTGTGACATGCATTAACGATGGGGGCTTCCTAGATCCATTAAGGCCTTAGAATGGCTAAGTCATATATTCGGATTTCGTATTCCTGTTGTGTTTTCTCTCCAGGTTCCAGGTTCCAAGGCTACATGTTGAAAGACAATGTATGAACCAGGGTCCATGAGCAACCAGTGTAACGGACTGATGGTTCAAATGAATGAGATCACGTTTATCTGTGTAGGAGATCTCCCACTGGTGTATTAATAAAGCCTGACTGTCTATATGTTGAACGTTAATGTTTTCGTCTGTCATGGATTAAGTCATCTACATGCGAAACATGTACCGCAAGTCAGTAGTGATTAACTAAGGGGGGGGGGGGGGAGGGGAGAGGGGGAGGCAGAACGGGAGAGAAAGAGCATAGGGAATGGGGTTGGGGTGTAAGAACGTTTTGATCATGATCATGTTTCAAAATGAAAATAACGTTTCCATGTTTCCCTATCCTACTATTTCTTTCTCGTTTCTGTTTCATAGCCTCTTGTTCTTCTTCATCTTTTCTCCCTTGTCAGCCTTTTCTTGCTCTGCATCCCATGTTCGTCTTTACAATCCTCTTCTGCTCTTTCTATTCCCCGTTTGTTCGTTCTCCTATCATCTTTCTACTTCTGCTTCTTCTTTCCTCTCATGTTCCTTCTTATTTCCTTCACCTCCTATTTATCCTCTGTTGTTCTGTCACATTAGTATACGTGTCTGTATCTTATTTTCTCTTACTTTTGTTTTGTTTTTATTCTTCTCATCAGTGTTCTTATTGTTCTTTGTTGCAATCAATTTCCGTCTCCTCTTTCTCCTTCTTGATATTTTACTTAACCTCAATAAAATAAATTCTCCGTCTTTTTTCCTTCTTCTTCTCCTCTTTCCCATTTATTTCTCTCGTTAATTTTATTATTTTTCTTCTTCTTCTTCTTCTTCTTCTTTTTCTTCTTCTCCTTCTTCATCGTCTTCTACTTCTTTCTCTTCTTCTTCTTCTTCTTCTTCTTCTTCTTCTTCTTCTCCTTTTCCTTCTTCTTCTCTTCTTCTTTCTTCTTCTTCTTCTTCTTCTTCTTCATCTTCTTCTTCTTCTTCTTCTTCTTCTTCTTCATCTTCTTCTTCTTCTCCTCCTTCTTTCTTCTTCTTTCTTCTTCTTCTTTCTTCTTCTTTCTACTTCTTCTTCTCTTACTTCTTCTTCTCTTTCTTCTTCCAGTCTTCGTTTTTCTTCATCTCAACAACTTCTCTTCTCCTCATTTTTCTCTCCTCCCCATCCTCCTTGGCGTTGGCCTCGTCTACCCCTTCGTCTTGTATCCTTCCACATTACTAATCTAAGCATCATCTCCATAGTTTATAAAGTGGATGCGATCACCGAGTACAAATCCGCAATTCTTGAGGGACAATTAATTACCTACAGAGGCGGAGAGGGGGCATCCCTTTCCTTCCTCCGACCACAATCATACAAAAATTTAATTACATCCAGTTGTAGCTGACAAGATCTAGGAACAGCTTAAACGTCTTGCACGCTTATTCTTAATGCAGGTGGTGCAATGTTCCTCCAAGACGTCATATCCTCACTATTGATTATGTTTATGGTGTGCTCTAGAAGTTCATCATTTATCTCTACGTGTGCACATGGCCTGGGGATGTTTACTCTATGATGTATTAGGTGTATAACTTAACCATAATTTTCCATTATCACACTTATCAAAGTGTGTTTCTCTGATCTTTCTCTCCATTGATGACATTAGCTAAAGCTAAATGATACTCTACATTTCTTTTGATCTCTCTGACATGACTGACAAGCTGTTGCCACACATTCATGTTTGGAATTGTTAAAACATCTGAAAGTACATGTTAAGAACACAATTTCTCGGCGGCGTTGAGCATAGGTTCAAAGAAAGAAGATTGATTCACATCCTTCCAGAACTATATTCCTGATATTAGTTCATCAATCGACCCATATCTTAATCAAGTATTTAGCTATGTACATTTAGCTGTCAACGTATGTATATATGTATCTTCAATGTTTTTGTTCGCTTAAATAATTCGTTAATCTCACTAGTTATTTATTAACTGATTTATACTCGGATACTCACTGACATATCGATAAAACGTTAAATATTCCTTAGTCATCGATAAAATATTCCTTTAACTCTCAAAATTATCCTTTATGGTGTCCCGATAACCTGCCTTTCCAACGCTCTCTGATCTTTTCGCCCACCCGCAAAACATGAAGAAAAAATTACAGGCCAGACGATAATTACAGCGTACACCACAAGTACGCGTCTCCATGACAACCGTCAAGTTCACAAATTAACCGCCTCGTAACTTCTCTTTCATCTGTCTCCCTGCATCCATCTCTTGCTCCGTAGCGTCCACCGATAACGTCATTCTGCATACACTTAAATTGCCTCCGCCTTCTCATAATCTCTAGTACGTGTTTATCTTTTACCCCCCTCTCTCTCTCTATTTCTCCGTCCTAGATTGCATCAAAATCTTCAAAGGTAGCATAAAAATCGAGGGGGAAGGATTTGAGGTAAATGATATAGAAATGGATCACGGTTTGATGGTCTCTCTCTCTCTCTCTCTATGTCTCTCTCTCACTCTTCTTTTTCTTTTCATCTTATTTTTTCTCTCCTCTTCTCTTCCTTTCATTTTTTCTTTCTTACTATATCAAGTCTTCTCTCACTATCTCTTATCCTCTTTCCCGCTCTTTCTATCTGTCTCTTTCTTTTTTATTTTCTCCTCCTCGATATATACAATATGAAAAGGTCTCTCTCTTTCTCTCTTTCTCTCTCTCACTCTCTCTCTCTCTCTCTCTCTCTCTCTCTCTCTCTCTCTCTCTCTCTCTCTTTATTCTGTCTCTCTTCGTTCCCTTTCTCCTAGGAGTACGTCAAGCTCCAAATAATTTCGCCTACATAGTTCCGATTTTCCCGCGTTTGTATATCGTAGATAAATTTGCGCAGACGACCGTCGGAAAGGTGAACGTAAAGCGAGACAGAGAGAAATGTCTTTTATAAGCCCTGCTTGCCCCGGCTCCTACGCAGCACACCGTGATCAGGATGTATCGTGTTTTCGACAAGTCTCGGGAGAAGGCGAAGACTTGATGTGGCGGGGGGGGGGGGGGGGCGCAACGAGTCTGTAGCTATCAGATGTGTAAGCGAGATGATCACAGAAATGAACAGGAAAGAAAAATGTTCGTGCTTCTAAAACGTGACTGATCACAGTGGTCACGTGATGTTCAAATAAGAGAGGAGACCGTGAGATTCGTGGACGTGCGAGTGTGGGAAGTTGGGTTTGACGGGGGAGGGGGGGGGGGCATCAACCATTGGAGTTTCAAAGTGCCCCTCTTGCCCCCTCCCCTTCCCCTGACTTTGCCGCGTATAATAATGATGTTGTTGTTGTTTTTTAACAAGATAACTGTCTTTAATTTCAAATATGTTGTGTTGTCAGAGTAATACCATTTGGTTTATAATCGGGATCAAAATTCAAACCATCGAATCACCCTCTTCGTCAATTATGTGGAAATGATTTAGTTTGCATTTGATGTTAACCCTGTATGTGTTATGTGTATTCTCTTTGTACCAATAATGTACAAAAATTCTACAAAGCAGCATTTATGTGGCGCTGGAAGGGTAATTAAATCTTTGGGCAAAGAGAGAGGAGAGGGGGAGGGGAGGGGGTGGGGGTGGATGAAGTGGGTCTAAGGAGGTTAGATAAACGAACATGAGTGGAGTTATCATTTCATATTCATATTTACCCACCCCCGCTTACATTCATAATTACCGGTTACAAGTCTAAAGAAAAATAATCATAGGAAACTTTGTCCCATGTCCGTTTGCTAAAACAGGAATGTCAGCCGTTTTATGGCGCTAAGATTGGGGGAGATAAAATTTCAAAAAGGGTACGCAAACTGATATAATGATTATGTGGAAACAATTGTCGTTAAACACGCTTCTTTCACTACAATGATCTATACTCTGTCGATGGGATACACTCTTATGTCCCGTTTTGACAGAGTTTTTTTTTTTGGCGAATAAACATTCAAATTATCATTATATTTGTTTTTACCAAGGATCATTTGTTTCGCAAATTTACCTTGAAATGTTCGTGTGGACACCTCTCAAACATGTCGAAAATAATATATTACAAAATAAGTTTTCAATGCTATACTTAAGTTATGATTCTCTATGTTTGTAGTAAGTTCCACATGTGATATGAAAAGTGAAACATGTCTGTTACGTATTGAATACTTCAAGCTTTGTGCCATTTTCACAATTTTGTTGCAAAAAAAGAACATTCGAAGTTAATCATTACTCATGTGTATGTATAGGTGAGGACAAGGTGAAACAAAGGAAAGCAAGTTATTTGACGAGTATTGAATACAAATCAATATGCCATACAATACTCTCCAAGCTAACTCTCGTTTATTGCATGTCAATTCGTTGTATTCATAGTATTATGCACGCTCATGTCTGTCCGAATATTTTCAGCTCAAAATAAAGTATAAATCGAGTGACAAAATAGGTAGAAAAAAGTCATGTTTAAACCTTGGACCCTCATATCACATTGCGTGGGTTCATTTTTTTGGGTATGTTTTCGGCCTCTTCAGTTTCCAGCATATTTTGTTCGTGTTGACTTTGAGTAGGTGTCTTAATATGATGAGGGACAGAAAAACACCCAACTTGGTCCTAATAGTTGGTCCCATTTAAAGGGAAAGTGTCTCCTAACCGAAATATTCGTTTTGTTTCAGATTTTTTTTTCATCGATCACAGCTACATCGATTTCGTATCACCTGGGTTATTTGAGAGAGAAGTCCTCGTGAATAAAAGGACTACCATGGTTAGATACAACGCAACATGAAATAAAAGTAACCGCATACAAAAAAGAATGAGTGAAAGTTTGAGCAAAAGCGAACAATTGAAGTGAAATGCACAGAGCTCTCGTCGGCACATAAGTAGGCCTAAACAATAGTTGTTCGTTTTTCAAAGTAGCAAATCTTGCAACACCAACTCGAGACTGCAATATCATATTTCAGGTCTGGGGGAAAGGTCACTTGTTTTGATTTTTTTCTAGTGCGTGTATAAAAACTGATATCTACGTACATGCATCTTTATTCAAACAATAATCAGGTATCAGTTATTTTGAAATGAATTTACAAAAGTTTTAAGTATGCGTGACACGATCTGTTTTGAACGAACCAACCGGGAGCATGCGCTGTGTTCAAATTCTACACACACTATGCAAATGGTGGTATGGGTTGACAGCAAAGACCGATGTTGCCGATATACAGACATTAGAATGACCAAACTTTGACAGGTTTTCTTTTCTCTGTTGATAGTTACTTTCCTATAACGATTGGGTCAGATTCCCCTTTTAAGTCAAAACAAATACGATGTCCCCGAGCGCAACCTGTATAGTGAATTGTGATTGTGTTCACCCTGTCAAATCGTTGCACTTGAGATGAATTGAGTGCAGCTGTTGAAACACGTGATAATACGATATCACCATGGAAACGCGGCACGATCTTGGGGAGAAATGCCAAGTCATTGGGCACAAGTATATACAAATTCATTTGGTAGGGCTACATTCAAGTCATGGGCAAATTCATTCATGTCACCGTAGCAAGGTCAGTGAATGTCGTTTGAAAGGCTCAGAGAGAGCTCAGCCCTGCTCATAGTGTGTGTGTGTATACGTGTATGTGTATGTGTGTATGTGTGTGTGTGTATGTGTGTATGTGTGTGTGTGTGCGTGTGTGAGTGTATGTATATAACAACAACTGCAGCTAATGTACATTACCCCTTAATTGATGGTAGCCAATCAGAATCAAGGTAACATAGAGGTTCTCACTGAATCAGACACTCTGATTGGTTGATTGCAACATTTTACGACATAACTGAACTCGCAATCACTGAAAAGTTCTAGATGAAGGGATGCTGCGCCTTGACAGAATATCACTTCCAATGAAAGCAGATTATTACAAAAGCAAACCTTTGAGATAAAGTTACATGAATTTACAAACAGTTGATGCCTGACTACAACGACTTAATGTGTTTATTTGGGAGCACTTATGTGAAGTCATCTGCGTGCAAAAAGAACTCATATTACTGCAGATAGATGTCGAAAATTCGTGCCATTTAGTTGTGTATGCTGCTATGATACATTTACTATATGATAAATCACGGAAAATCTTATTTTCGAGAGCACCGGCGGATAGGCGTAGCAAGCCCTGCTCATTTCTGCTCACGTTATAACTGTTCTATGTGAGTCTGCGTTGTAAAAGTTATAGGATTTCATTTCAACTAATTAAACAAAAAGGAGTAAAAAAAAATGATCCAGCAATCAAAATGTTATGTTGTATATCACCGTGTGCCGTGTACTACCGCAGTACTGCCACATTTTTTATCATTGTAACTTAAGCTACAACAGAAACAGGTTCTACCACCACTAGGCACTACTGTGATATGAACGGAAAATAAACAAAATGATGATTCAATTGCTAGAAAGCATCGTAATTTTACGGAGGAAGAGAAAAATGAGACGTTTTGCTTAACGAGTTTTGCGTGTTGAGATTTGTTGACCATATGACGGTCAAGTTATCACTCATTCTCTCGTCATGTTTGTCCACTTTGTCAAGGTAAACCAATCGAGAGGACTTTAGTCAATAGTCTGTTCGAGTAAATCATTATTTGATGAAGTTTTGTGATAATATTATACTCTCGTTCGTTGCCATGGATACATAACATGTTCGGGGTTAGCAATAGTTTGGTATATTAGCCCCCAAAAGAATACCCATCTGAAAGAGGAAGAGGAATAAAGAGCATGGCACATCAATATGAGGTAACCATGGTAATAGCGATTAGGTCAAGAATAAAGAAGAAGGATGGGAAGAGAAAACAGAATTTTGATTTAAAAGAAAACGAAACAAATACCTATAAAATGTATCTGCTTTCACGAGGCTCTCTGAATGGCTAATCTATGAAACGAACTTTACAAAATTAATTGCAATCATATGACTCTCGAGACATTTCGTCAGCAAACCTGAGCTTTCATCGAAACACCCTTATATTTGAATTCACACTCATTCCACTTCTTATTGCATAGCTGACAACGTTGGTCACCACATTTAACTTCTATAGTTTGTCGATAACTCGTGGGCATTGATCGTTTGTTTCGGATGTATAGAGCAAAGACGTTCAGATGTTTGTAACAGCCTTAGTAATCTTACATGGCAGTACAGGTTTACCTTCAGTCGGTGTCGTGTCTTCGGAAACAAGATTATCCGTATTGATAACGGACACACATGATGCAATCAGATTTAGATTAGTAATGATAAGCGATCCTTGAGGACACTCTAGTATCATCGTTAATACTACGATCATTGCCCAGTTTAATCCCTAGTTATTTGTTTATCAGCTTAATAAACATTGCAGGTTATTGGATGCACGTGTGGCCTAGAGCGATGCGGATGGAACTACACACACACAGTACATTGACATTTCAAAAGTAGGGAAGCTTTCTATGTACAGTAAATCGCCGAAATAATTTACCCTTCATTTCAAGATGAGTAGCACTTTCGCAGATTAAAGGGAATATAATCTACTGGGAAGACAAAAAAAGCCTCCAAAATATGATCATGAGCAATCTTCTTGCCAATGGTCTTAAATTCATGTCTTGTCCATTTTAGAAACTTGCTGATCTATAGTTGGAGTAATTAAATCACAAATCACAAAATCATCCAAATGTTCGGCCCGAACATTTGAAGATTTTTGATTTAATCACTAATTACTCCAAATGTGGATTAACGGAGGGCAAATAACTTTCAGCAAGTTTCTAAAATGGACAAGACATGAATTTAAGACCATTGGCAAGAAGATTGCTCATAATCACCTTTTGGAGGTTTTCTTTTTTTTTTTGTCTTCCCAGTACAGTATATGCCCTTTAAGATAATTGTATACCCCCCCCCCCCCCCCCCCCCCCCATCGGAAAATGAACAAGAAGTTCCCTCCAAGCATAGAATTGGAAACTGACTTTGAGCGGGATTATAGCGAACGAGAGGTTCCCGGTTCTGGAAGCCTCGAGACCGCTGTCCGCATCACAGTGCGTGCTTTTGATGCGAGCAATGCCGCTGCCCGACACATCGCGCGCTGACCAAAATAGCACTGTAGTCTATATGAAAGCGCGAATTATTGCAAGATAATTGTTCGTTCATTTCTCGCGTTTACTTTCCAAAAAAATTATCCAATCTATCTTCATGACATTGTAAATTTCTCTTTACAAATATGATGTTAAGTGGTGTTTTTTCATATTCAAAGTGCAATTTGACAATGGTTGTAGGCTTACCTTTCCTTTCAATTTAAAGATTCGCATGTTCGTCATGAGCTTATATTGTCTGTATCAAGAAGATGATCAAGTTTATAACAAAGTCCGTATACAATAATTGTATGAAAGTCGCTTTAATAAGTCACAGCATCTGTATTTATGTTTGGCCAATTCACTTTTATAAGCACGTATGAAACGTCAAAGACAAGCACGTAGAATAGGAACGATGAAAATGATAATAGGGGAATAGAAAAACAAATTAAAAACAAATTGGAGTTGAAGACAATTATTTCAAAGAGATATCAACAAGCCAGTTTTTCTGTCAAACGGGCTGGTTGGGTTTCATGTCATCCCAGAGCTGGGTCATGATTAGGAGATCGAGGTATTTAGGTATTGATTTATCTCTCCCGAGAGAGACCTTCTCGACATATTTCACGGGTCGCCTCTCTCTCTTTAACCCGGCCCCGATACCAAAATATGGGAACGCACAAACCCCATTAAATTGGGCTGCGGTGCAGAAGGGAGTAACAGCGCGCTCAGCGTAAATGAGACTGCGCATTGTATATAATTGTAGATATAGAGGTAGTGTTAGTAGAAGTAGTAGTAGTTATAGTAGTAGAAAATAGTAGTAGAAGTAGTAGTAGTAGTAGTAGTAGTAGTAGTAGTAGTAGTAGTAGTAGTAGTAGTAGTAGTAGGAGGAGGAGTAGTAGCAACTGTAGTAGTAGTAGTAGTAGTAGTAGTAGTAGTAGTAGTAGTAGTAGTAGCAGTAGAAGTAGTAGTAGCAGTAGTAGTAGTAGTAGGAGTAGTAGTAGAAGTAGTAGTAGTAGTAGTAGTAGTAGTAGTAGTAGTAGTAGTAGTAGTAGTAGTAGTAGTAGTAGGAGGAGGAGGAGGAGGAGAAGTAGTAGTAGAAGAAGAAATAGAAGCATAAATATAGTACCAATAGAAGAAGTAGTCCTATTAGTAATAGTAGTAGTAGCAGTTATGATAATAGCAGTTAAAATACTTGTATTCATAACAATCATAATACAATAATTTAAAAATAATTTTAAGAGTCAAACTGAAATCATACCCATAATGGTTACCGTTATCCCCATTTCAATGATAAGGAACATAACAATATCTGCAATAGTGTTAATAGTTTCAATAAAAATGAAGAAAAAAGTTTATCATATAGTACAATTAAATTCCCCTCAATGTGTGTTTCCTTTGGCCTCTATAGCTTGAACACGACATAAATCGTATCTGCTGATCCTTTGTAACTACAGTTATGATATTCAGCCATTTTAATAATATAGGTAGACCTACTAATCGTTTTTAAAGCAAACTTTCCATGATTGCCATATTTATCATGAATGCGAATGCAATACATTAATGCGAAAATGCGTACAATGCGTACAATGCGAAAATAAAAACTCTTTAATATGACTAATTATATGGATTTCTTTTCAATGGATAATTATATTTTAGTTTAAAAGCCATGTTATTTTACTCTTATACAACCGTTGAAAACCCATTGACTTATTAAACATCTCAATGGCAATGATACTAAGAAGGTTGCACTTGTTGCATATAGCTGATCAGAATGGATCATAAACCTTACGTCCTTTGTCGATAAAAACGAGAGGTTAACAGAGAGAATAACAGATAGCCTTCAAAGATTTATTCCTGAAATTTGAAACTTTTGTGACTGTCGTTGTATCAAATGGCATTTCTCGCTGAAATGTATGAAAATAACAACAAACAGACCTGCTCTTAGCGATAAAGCTGTGCTCGTTAAATCGCTAGCATCCACATTCAAAGGCATAACAAAACCACAAATATACAAAAGCATAACAACTAACCACATAGGCACACGAGATTGAGTAAACAATCAGTTGGCAGTTCCCCATGGCTTTTATTGTCGCGATGGCTCTAAAGATGTGTGTACACACACTATTATTTTTTTTCTCTTACTTGTCTAAAAATACCCACGAGTTGAAATAGCCGAGCATTTTTACGATGGGTCAATACTGAACAATCGTCCTATTTCTACAAGTGGCCGGTATACCGATGCCAAGTTAGGCGTGCTAAAGTAACCAAAATGTCAAGAGCAGTAACCTGCGATTCTTATTTTCATGGGAAGTGCGATCATATTTGCACTGTGCAGACATTTGGTATAATATGCGAAATTGTATTCCACAGTCTTGTTTAACCCCCACCAGCACCAAGGGCCCATGCACTGTATTATAAAGCAATGGTCTATTCATGGCTTGGTACCAAGAGGGTTATTGCTAGTTAATGCTAAACCCTTCCACCGGTTCCAAAGGTTGTACCGAGAAGGGTGCCCCTGCCATGGGATAATCGAGTTCAGTGGATATAGAAAGAAGGGGACACGCCCATCTTTCAGTCCAGAACCTCCCTCTTTCCGTTAGAGAGTTGAGTGGAGGTTTTTTTTTTTTTTTTTTTTTAGATGACGAGTATTCCCTGGACTGATCGACTTACCACTGAAGAAGTTTCCAGAGGGCTAACTTGCTCATATATGTGAGCTTAGAATGAGACAGTTGAGCTTTGTTGGGATTGTACTTCGTAAAGGTGACTTGGAAAAAATACGCCTCTAGTGTGTCTAGGGTATGATAGGGGAGATAGATGAAAAATGAAGCAAGCAAAGAAGGAGATTTCTTGGTTATACAGCCCTACCGACTGGTTAGCAGAGGGGCTGTTTACAATGACCTGGAGCTGAAACAAAGAGCTCAGGACTGGGAGTTGTGGCACTACATGATCGCCTACATCACATGATTATGGCTCTTAGATAGACGACCATGGACCGACAGTCAATCTAACGTTCAATGTAGCTGAACTTAAAGCGCATGTCCTGTTCAACCGGTGTCCAATATAATACGCACACCAGAGCACACACGAAGTTGATACATCAGCTATCCATTCAAGTGTAATTCACAACGAACTCCAATCTACATAAAAAAGAACGGATCAGACTATACACCTCTTGGTGTGCCTTGGTCACAACCTGTCATGCATGTTTTTGCACGTGTGTGTCCGCTTGCATCGGGCTACGGGCGAATTCTTGCGTCCTCCTGCGTACCTGAAAATACTATATGATATATATATAAATTGTTCATTGTTATTGGTTGTTGCAAAGATGAATCACCGACAACAATAGATCATCCTACATATTCACGCCAGTGTTGTTGCATCAAAAGCCTTCACACAATTCTTCAAGTCGCAAAAATGCTAGTGGCGCACGATGAACGCTCCTGAGACGTGCGCAGATAGCAAGAATGTGCGCGTTATACGGACAACTACCGCGCTATAAACCTGCGTTTGGTTAAATTACCAGAAATCTGTAGTGGATGCAAGACGGAGTTGCACCTCCGCGCACCTCTTTGCAATGAATGCACCTGTTATCTGCGTCCTATTACATACTCCGATGTGCCTGAAAACACGTGCACCTCCATGCGTTCGACGCAATGATTTTCTGCGAAATTTGACGCGGATCAGACGCAGGGAGTTGTGCGACCGGTTGTGACTAAATGTACTAATGTGCGACCATCGTGCGTGGTATATGTGAGTGTGTGGCGGGTGGGGAGCAAGATTTCTCTTTTCTCTCCTTATACCGTGACCTTGAGGTAAAACTGCTACATGAGGACACGCCCTTTTCCTTACATAAGCAGTGATCTCACTCCCTTCTCAGCATATGCTAGTTGTGCAAGATTACACGTACAAATACAAGATGGGTGACGAAAAAACACACAGTCATGTTAATACCTAAACTCACCACGCTAACGGCGTAATATTACGCACGGCTAAGAGCTTTTGCATGGACAGAAGCATAGAAGAAAATATTCAAAGGTCTTTGAATTCTTTTTGTGGTGTGTGATATTGCAGAATTTTATCTGAATAGACCCTCTTTATATGACTTTGTATCTGAAGAGCGACGGGGCTCAAAGGCTGAACCGCCCACACAACCGCACTTGTATTGGCAGTGCGTGATCAAGAGGGTGTCGACACGCTACCCCAGCGAGCGGGGCGGCATGGGGCTGGCTAACCCTCTCGGTACCCTCCATTAATAGTCTCATGTCTATTGTAATGCAAGAGTGTTGCCTATGGGACTGAGAGACTTCAACGTGACAGTGAGCTGATGGGTTGTGACATGTACTGTAATACATGGACATAATGGATGAATGTTATTTTGGGCGGAACGGAAACATGCACATTCATGCTTTGTTACACATTTACAGATAATGAAGAATGCTAGCGTCGCTCTCTTCTCAGCACGCTACAGTATACTCGTGTCAGTTGTTAAAGATTGCACGTGCAAATAGAAGACGAATGACGAAAAAGAAAAGATGAAAACATGTTTATGCCTCTACAAACCATGGTAACAGGGTATTACTAATATAACGCACGGGTAAGGGCACTTGTATGGATAGCACGAAATATCAAAGCCATACAGCATGATACAGGGTGGAAGGCAAGCAGAAACTACATCACTTGACTGGTCATTAAAATGTATTTCGGGAGCTTTCTCGGGCAACGGTTTTAACTTGGCAGACCATCATCATCATGGCCATTCAAAAATATGAGGCAATTTCGACAGCTTTCAAGATTGGCAGGCTATTTGCCTGAAGTAGCAGCATTGTAATGTATGGAAGTCATACTTGCACTCCAAAGTAAACTGCACGACAGAGGCACCATATGCATGAGGTTGACCACTTAGCCGCTGGTTGTCGACCTTGCGTCACGTGTTCTATGATCTCGGCTCCATCATTGCACGGTCGTGGTGCAATGGTCAGCATCAACGTTGCGAATTCATGAACGAATAAGACGCACAAATCGCACAGTGGTAGATCGTGTCTGGCACACAGTGGGTCAAGGGAATGGTACCTCTGTGACGTAATGTCGATGGTGACCATTGCACCACGAACGTGCAATGATGGAGCCGAAATCATAGAGTACCGAAGTGTGACGTCATTTGAGCATTATTGTCAAGACAACTGGCTCTAAACAATACGGGTAGAGCAAGCAGCGGTGATCACAACGGGACTGCAATTAGGAATGCCGGACACTAGCCCGATAGACAATATCGGACAGCTAAACCTCTCACTGGAGTGAGTTTGTTTAGAGCCAATTGTCTTGACAACATGTTCATATGACGACACCATTTCGGTACTCTATAGAACACGTGACGCAAGGTCAACCATCAGCGACATCCACTCACCCTTGATAATGTCGAATTGATTGTATTACCGCTCTATGGGATTTGCGTGCATTACCTGTATACCTCAATAGCGCGCACAAATTAATGACCGTCATACATAATATCAAACGATTGTTTGCCGATACAAAGTGACACTGCTTTGGGAAAATCATGTGTGGTTCTTTTGTGTTAAAATGACAAGTTTGGGGTTAAAGTTTGACAACTCTTATGGAGTCTGTATTAGGCAGCATCCTTCGTATTGAACACCCGACGTTTGCCATGAGCGTGCATTAATTCATAATGTTTAAATCGATATCACTAAGCATACCCGATACTTACCTGCTGTTACTCCACGTCACTATCGATCGAAAGCCGATACAGACTAAATATAGACAGCATTATGTTCTGTTGATATTGAATATGTTACAAGGGGCTGGGCCAAAGCATCTACTTTTATTGCACTGTCAACAACGAAATACTGCAGGTACGTTCGTCCAGAAGTGGTTATCCGCGGACACTTGACTCCTGTGTGATGTGTGCCCAGTACTTGGCAAGGGAGTTTGCCGCACAGAGCGGTTTTCAATTACTGCTCCACTGAAGATGGGAGACTGTGTGAACGGCCCCATAGGATTGGCATTAGAGCAAGCGGCAGCAGCAGACCGCTTGAGTGTGAACGCGGCTTGAAGGGAACCGCGCGGCACTTTTCACCGTCCGCTGAACACTCATATTTTCTGACTCCAGGTTAATTTCATAGTATTGGGTTGACACTATAGCAACCATTATTACCATCATCATCATCACCATCATTATGAGCATCGGTATCACCATGATAACCATCGTCATCACCATTACCATCAACATTACCATCAATATTACCATCACCATCACCACCACTAACACAACCACCACCACCACCATTATCACCATCACTATCGTCTTCACCATTACCATCAACACCACCATCTCCATCTCCATCACCAGCATCATCATCATCATTATCACTATCATCCAGTCATCTCATCATGACCATCATCACCATCACATCACCACCGCCACCGCCACTGTCACGATCACCATCGCCATCACCACCACCATCACGATCATCACTAGCATCACCATCACCATATTCCTCACCATCACCATCACCACCACCACCACCACCACCACCATCACCATCACCATCACAACAATCATCACCATCATCAATATCATCACCATCACCATCACCATCACCATCACCAACGCCATCACCACCACCATCACCATCATCACTACCATCACCATCACCATATTCCTCACTATCACCATCCCCACCACCACTACCATCACCACCACCATCACCTTCACCATCATCTCCGCCATCAGCACCACCACCATCATCACCATCAAAATCACCACCATAATCAACAGCATCACTTTCAACTTGGCTGCCATGTCTGATCGCGTACAAATGTTTACTGCACTTCTATCGACGGAAGACCGAACCATCGTCCTTCTCAATTCATTCCACCCCTCCGCCAGCCTCTCGCTTATTTATCCTCAAACCTTCCAGATGTGCAAATTCCTAAAAACTTTTTTGCCTGCCGGATCACATAAATAGAAGAAGAAGACAACATCCTCACCTGTCGCGTCTAACAAGAGCTCGCCATGTCACTTATTAATATATATAAATCTATAAAAATAATAATAATAATAAAAAAAAAACACAGCCATAATCACAGCCAATAATCGACATCATACTGACCAGCGATCTACTCAGGGAAGGAGTCGATGGGTCATATGGATTTCATTATGTTGCCCTCATAAACGCATGTCATGTGTGTTTATTTACTGGTTTGTTTATTCTTTTCTCTTTGTTTGTTTAACTACTCAAAATCAGTAACCATATCATAATTATCATCTCTTTAATAGTTCGATGATTAATTAATGGCGCGCATATTGCCTTTCGAGACCAAATTGTCCCGATTAATCGTGGTAAAAGTTCAATTCTGCTCGCTAATCCGCACTCAATCCTTCCCTCCCAAAGGCCCCAGCCCTAAATCTAAATTCATAAACTTGATAACGAATCATAATGGACCACACACCGTAACCAACGGGGGCGGCGCATAAACACAACCACATATACAGTATACGCGGGGTGCCATTGTGTAATATTAGCGAGATACAAAAGACAAGAATTTTAGTGAAATATGTCCTGTTTCACAAATCATGTTGAGAAGTTTTTGAGATGCACCCCAAGGGGGGTTTATTATTCCTCTCCTCAGGTGCTTCTAATTGCCCTTTTCACTCGGCGAGGGGGCAATTTTACTGACACTGGGCAGAGGGGCGTCGGCCCAAGAGCCCTTTGAAGGAAAATGGAGAGGGTTGGAAGTTTGGTGGAGTGGGGGCGGGATTACACTTCATGGTGATGTTAACCCTCACATTACCAGGTCGTGAAAACTACATTTGTTTACTGCACATCACCATGTTAAAGGTAATGAGATAGTTAATTGTGTTCATCCTTGGAAACAAATCTAATCATTTGTTGTTGTTGTTGTTGTTGTTGACATCCGATCATTTCCTTAGTCTCTAATTTATTATGTATTCATTTACTTATCATCAAAATAAACATATCTTTTAATCCTTTACTCAAAGATCTTTCAATTTATCTATCCTTGTAATTTCAACTATTTATGTATAAGCTAATAGTTTTGGGAATGTTAAGGGCCCCGCCCATAAGCAGATTTGTTTCATAGAGGTCCTTGCCATTCTTTTATGTTTGTAAATATGTTATATTTTTGTTGTTTTGTTTTTATAATGGTTGAATAAATTAAAGGAAATGAGGTATTTACGTATTTCTTGTTTAACCCTTTAATTTACCATTGGCGCATTTTTGCACAAGTAAGACACACAAATCCCACCAAGCAGCATTGTACCTGGCACGCAAAATGTTAATGTAGTTAGTTCAAGAATAATACTTCTTTTACACTTAGAGAGTAGTCATGTAGTTACATTTAGTTTACACTGTGTTTCAAGAGAATCCGATATATACATATGTTATACAACCAGATATGGAATAAAGCGAATGGTGTAGAAATTACATTGTGATGGTATTACCCTATAAAAGGTAATACATCCATACACAAAGATGATAGCCTTTCTAATCCACAGCAACACTATGTGTCTAGTGATATATCAAATGCACAGGTAAAATGTTATACATGTATATCCGTTTGAGAAAATGGAAATTTTCAAACACGGAAGCATACAACTTTTAGCATAGCAGCTCCCGAATAACGTCACATAATTAAGAATTTGAAAATTCATAACTCTGTTATTCTTTGATGATTTTTCAACAAATCTTCACTAATCACTGTCTGTCATGTTTTTGGGATTTTTTAAATAAAAACCCACTTAACTGCAAGGTGGACTTTCCCTTTAAGTTTGTTTCGACCAACAGTGCCCTAACATAGGGACCACCATCTCCGTCGATCACCCCTCCACATGTTGCCGATAAAAAAAACCACATAATTTGATGGACCGCTCGCTACCCCGCCCACATGTGATTAACCACGCCCATTGTTTATCAAACATTGTAACTCCCACACCCGTATCCATGGTTTCAAATATAGATGATTATTCCGTCACACCCTCCTATCTTGTATCACTTTGCGTTGATCAAGTGACATGATGCGAAGTGGATATTTGTGCAGTGTATTTCATGAATCAAGGCAGGTTTGTGGTAAAAATTAAAAAAGCCCAATTGGGAGACCAAATAATGACGGATGCTCTCACTAAAGATGAGGTCTACACGACCTTTCCAGACAAAGTAATAGCCAATTTGCCTAGAGGTTGTGGGGGTGTCGCTGCGATGTCTCTATTGTGTACCCGAAACCTGCTGGAGATTGAAGAAAGGTTAAAAACACACACACAAAAAAACATGTTTAAATTTGCAAATGTATATGCATTAAGGACCCGACTAGTTTCCAGCAGACTCCTAAGTTTATAACGGTTCTATTTACTGGTTGGGGTTGTTAAAACAGAGTAGCTAATATGCAAAAGTCATGAAATTCGGCAGCGTACCCTTACTATGAAGTGTATGAAATTTCACAGTCATAGCTTCACGCACATGTTGAGGGGAAGTGAAAAACTACCCTTGGTTACGTTTGAAACGCAGCGACAATAGTCTACATGCAAATCGTATTGTTACTGTCAGTGCGCGATGCGGGAATTGCTCCCATTGAACGCGTACATTATGAAGCAGATCGGTGGGGACATTAGTGCACAGCGGGCTCCGGTCTCTAGTCTAAAGGTTTCGGAAGATCCGCCCCAAACCTCCTTAAAATCTAGCGATGGCAATTTTGCCTATAGAGTCAGTTTCCAGTTCCATTATTGGGAGGGAAGTTCTAATACAGTAACTTCTTCCATGGAATACCGAAGTGGTGTCGTCATATGAGCATGTTGTCAAGACAATTGGCTCTAAAGAAACTCACTCTAGTGAGAGGTTTGTCGGGCATTCCCAATTACAGTCCCCGCTGTGATCACCGCTGCTTGCTCTACCCGCATTGTTTAGAACCAGTTGTCTTGACAATAATGCTCGAATGACGTCACACTTTGGTACTCTATTTGCCGTGTTTTTAATATTTAAAAAAATGACTTGCATGAGGGACACCCTGTCTTTAAGGTAATAAACCGGGAATTGGTCGTAAACAATAAAACGCCGCCTAAGCATGTGAGCTTGTAAAAAAAAATGTTTAGCATAAGATACAATAGTGAGAACACAGAGGGCGGCAGACATACATCTCTGAAGGGAGCAGTTTTGGGTTGTGGTGGGAAAACAGAGGCACAGATCTCATTTTAAGAAGATGAGTTGTTGTTGTTGGTGGTGGACAGTGGTGGTGGTTGCGATGGTTGTGAGAGTGATGGTATTGTTTCTTTGTCAGGGGGTTATCCCCAGAGTTCTCCCCTATCATACGCAATATTATAAAATCTTTTTCGGCAAAAGGGGAAAGGGGAAAATGAAACCTCATAACAGAAAATGAGAAATTAAAAAAGTATGAGATGACATACTCCATTTCTTGCCCGAAAGTAAACATAGCACATTTAGCATACGGCTTGGCTTGCATTGGTATGCTGTTAACAGCGAAATTCTAGCATAAAGGGAGGGGTTCCCATTAGCACGGCATGTAAATTATAATTTTTTTGTTCTAAATTATTGGAGCTCTTAATACAAACATTGTACACATTGGGCATTTAACATGCTCTAAAAATTGGCATGGTATGGTCCAAATATTAAGAAATAAGTTTCATGCACCTGGGTCGACCAAATAACGTTTTGGGGCTGTATGCATGTCTATGACTGTACGCACCGCACTGTGTGCGTATATATTATATATATATATATATATATATATATATGCTACAATTTCGCTATTAAGCCGTATGCTAAATATATCACAAGCTTAGGTGGCGATTTACGGTTAAGGACCTTAACATACTTCATGTTCTATGTTGCGATCTCCACTACGTGGCCAACTATTCTCCAGATTGATGAAATACCTAGTTAAGAACTTCAATCCTCGGATATCCATTGATGTTCTATTTTCTAATAATATGATTGATTTCCCTTGATATTCCAAGAAAATTACTTTTCATTATTTTGCGGATTTTGTCGTTAAACAAACAATATTGTTCATTTATGAGCTGTAGGATTCTGGAGACAAATGTGTCCCGACCACGCGTATTGTCTACTCGACTGTGAGAAGCAATCGGAGACGTGCCCAGCGACATGTACCCATATTAAATCATATGATTTTGTTACAGATAACATTGTAGTATTCAAGTTGCCTGGGGCAGACGGACAGGCATGCAGTGTGGGTGAAAATGTTTCGACTCCTGCAGCCATGGCAACCTCCCTATTGAAACGCGTCATGGTGTTAACGTGCCTTTTGTGGTTCATCCTTGACAAATAATGTTGTTATTCATGCTCGCGGTTTTCACTGAATCCCCGCTCTCATTAAACATGACCGAACCAAGCGATCCACTCCATCTAGAAATAACGAGAGCGGAAAGTGTCGGGCTTTGCCCTAAGTCGTCTCTTCAACCTTCCGTTGCTCCACAAGAGAGTCAACAGAGTGGGCGTCCCCTCAAGCTCCGGACGCTCATTGCGTACACGAATCGAGATAACAACACAGAACAAATCATTATCACTCGAATACGAAATTATTATTGATTAATGAAAAAGCCACTTCCTGTGTCAAGCAGACGTTTGTATTTTCTTTTTTTTAGGCCTGTTTTGTTTGCTCGCCCCTTGCTTTTTAAACTGTGACCGTGCTTGATGATAAGACATATTAAGGTCTTGCGCGTCGTTTGCTCAACGCCTTCAACGCCTTTCTTCCAAGAAGACAGGTGTGGCAGAAAAAGGAAAATTATTTTGTTGGAAGACCGGTGACACGGGGACGGAGCGACGGAAGTAGCTTCTTATACACGTCCAATTGTGTGTGTTTGTGTTTGTCTGTGTGTGTGTGTGTTGTGTGTGTGTGTGTGTGTGTGTGTGTGTGTGTGCGCGCGCGCGTGTGTGTGCGTGTGTGTGTGTGTGTGTGTGGATATATATATATATATATATGTGTGTGTGTGTGTGTGTGTGTGTGAGTATGTGTTTGTATGTGTTTGAGTATGTGTTTGTGTGTGTGTGTGTGTATATATATATATGTGTGTGTGTGTGTGCGTGTGTGTGTGTATGTCTGTATGCCTGTGTCTGTTTAATACATTACCAATAACGTTTAAATAGTGTGTAAAATAATGCCTCCATTTCAAATGAGATTAGAGGATTATTCAAATGAGATATGTAATAATTATTCAAATATTCAAGCAAAGGATCGGCACATTTTGTACCTACAAATTTTTCTTATTTTAAATTATTCTGATTTTCCTCAAGTATGTATCACACCTGTCAATCCACTAACAGCTACCTTCACAAACAATGCATCCATCTTCTGGCAGAAAAGACCTTGTTGGTTGACGTGTGTGATGCACAATGGACATTGTTGTGTTCTGAATTCATTATTTGATACACACACATTTTTAGTCCAAATTTGTCCAAACGTGAAAATCTCATCGAATATCTACAGGATTATTACGTGAATAATATCATGAAATATCACGATATCTGCTTTCAACAAAAATGACATCCTTTGTTTTTAGTTTGCTACAATTTCAGCTTCATTCGAGTTGTAACCTATTTTTAATTAATTTCCATAAGTGTCAACAGCTGTTTGTAACACGTATTACTTGATATGTTACATGTAGTAAGTGTTCCCAGGCAGATGTTAGAACTGGAGTCGGCACGAAGAATAATTTATTCCTAAACCAGTCGTGATCATTGATAGCACAATAGAATATTTGACGCGTTTGGTTATTTGATCCAGTGACGACCGCCGCCAAATATGCAAGACGAATTTTGGATGCATTTAGAGGAATATGATATTCTGTATGGGCAGAAGATTTCTGAACCACTTCATGAACGGAAGTGCATGTGCAGTAGTAGTGCATCTTATAATGAAACGTTTATGTGAATTTCAGATTATATTGTTTGTTCGTTTTGGTGATAAAAGGAGAATGCTGTAGAAAACATGGCAGAGAAATGCCTCCATATTCCACATTGGGCAATCATATTTCCTTAAAAATATCTTATAAATCGTTAATTGAGTGCTCACCTTCCATGGAAACAACCTTAATTTTGTGTCCGGAGGTGTCCGAAAATGTTACGGACCAAATTCTTTCTACAATTTTATCAAAATTTCCCTTGGCTCACCCCAAAACTGATTCACAATGTGTGTAAAAAGATCCGCTATGAACTCCCAACGAAGGCTGAACGGTTGACATATTTCTCAAAACAGATTTTCTTTTGTTATTCAGAGGAAGCACTGCATAATTAGAAATACAGTTAATTGTTTAAAACACCTGAATGTCTTGAATTTTTATGAGGCGGCAGTCATCATGGATCAAAGGAAGTCTATCCGGGAGCAATCCATCCATGCTTGGTCCATGGTGTTATAAATTTGTTTTGACACATTTGCCAAATTACAAATACGTCATAACTCAAATCAAGCTGAACATTACACATCATAACGTCAAAGGGTTTTTATTTCTTTAGAAGCAGGTGTGGTGACAATTCATCGATTATTATTCGTGCAAATATCTTAATTGTGATTTTCCCTATGGACGAATTTGGATAAACCTACTTCAACAAAGATATTGACATCCTTTGACATACTTTGACGTGTGCAAATTTCAGCTTGACTTGAGTTGAAACTTATTTTGAATTATTTTTCAAAAGTGTCAAAAGCGTTTTTTAAAACATAGTAGACAGCCTGGACGCAGTCAGTACACCAATGCTTTGTCCACATTGTGCCATTTTAGTAGAATTATCCTGAATGCACAATGACGTTTATATGACGATGACAATGACGTCATTATGTTAAGCTACATACATATTCATACTACTGCGCAGTACTATCATTTTTTATGTTCTTTTCTCTTCGTTTTTTTCTTGAGGGGGGATGTTGATAGAAACTGGTATGATTGGAAATAAAATGAATTTATAAACTTTATTCAAAGCTGAGAAGAAGAGAAAGGGGAAGAAGAGAAGATGGATGGTAGAACGTACGGGAAAGGTAAGGAAGGGAAGGGGAAAGGGAGAATTAAAAGAACAAGGTGGTAAAAAGGAAAGGGGCATGAGTAAACGAGGAAGATAAGAGAGAAGGAGTAACAATATAATAAACTACAGATAAGAAAAACGGGAGAAAGGGGGAAAGAAAATAAATCAAGACCGAAGGCCGAATATTTAGGGGAAGAAGTGAAAAGAAGAAGAAGAAGAAGATTAAGAAAAGAAACAGAGAGCAAAGAGAAAAAAAAACGAGAATGAACCACAAATACAAAATAGATCCGAGTATAAGAATATTTATGATTATCGACAGAGTAAAACATGTTTGGGAGATGGAGTAAGACAAAAGAAAAAATGTATGCAATTGCATGTTTTCAATCTGATAGCCAAAGTGTTTGGCTTAAAAATGACACAAACCATGCAAACAATGTGTGTATGTGTTTGTGTGTGCGTATGTGCGTGTGTCTGTGTGTGTGCGTGTGTATATATGTATATGTGCGTTTGTTTGTGTGTGTGTGTGTATATATATATATATCTGTGTGTGTGTGTGCGTGTGTATGTGTATGTGTGTGTGTGTGTGTGTGTTCTGAGTTAAGACCACATGGCTAGTAATATAAAGAATTTTCCCAAATGTGTAGGTCCTGATGCAAAAAGAAAGACTATTGATAGTGTCATTCTCATTGGGCTTAAAAAGTCTCAAAGTTAGAAAAATCTCGAAGTTAGGGTGAAAGTTGCCTGGCAACCGTACCAAAAGCCGAATGGTCCTATTGTCCTTGTCCCCTAACTTCGAAATTTTTCTAACTTCGCAGATTTTGTAAGCCCAATTAGAATGGCAATGATGATTCAAGCACGGGGCACATTTTGGTGATCAATCATCTATTCTATTCAGTTTCTTTACTCTTTGATATTGAATTGCTGGACATTATACCACTTGAGAAATTGTGAAATGTGCTTTATCTTGTGGTGAAAAGTGTGGGGGCGAGGGAGATAAAGGAGCAAAACAAATATACCAATAAATTATTGTACTTCAAGATAAGGCAAGTAAACAGCACATAAAAATATATTTAATCATGTTAATCTTAATGGAGACAACATTACCATGATGACACGGCCCCCACATAGGAAACAGTTTCGGTAGGAAGTATAAAGGTGATCAGTTGCCCTTTGAACGCCCCTCCCCCCCCCCCCCCACACACACATATATACACACACCACTAACTCCCACCTGTGCCATCATGATCAACAGCCTCATATTTTTTATAAAATAAATTCCAAACATACTTGTCTAGGCAAAACTTAATCGCACTAAACTGTTCAATGATATTATTCAAAAGGGGCGTTCCCTCCTCCTTGGAGCCCCCTGCAGGGCTACGCCCCATTAAATTGGGAGAAACACGCGAGACGGGATTGTAAACTTAAACCCGTTCGCCCACGCACACCAATCTGTAAACAGACACGGAGATTTGGTAAAGTTTGAGTCTTTTTTTCCTTCTCCTTGACGCCTACACAACACTACTGAGTGATGTTAAAGGTTAAATCACACGCTTACAGACACCCAAAATGGAGTCGTTAACTGCTTCTCTGCCTAACCTCATACAGCCCTATTGGAATGGTGTGTAGTAAGTTTTCTCGTACAACATAGCTTTAAAGGGAAAGTCCAGTCTGCGGTTCAACTTGTTTTAATAAAAGCAGAAACGTGAAAGAAACATATTAGTGAAGACAGGATAAAAATCCGTCAAAGAATGAAATTACGATTTGTTACCATTCTGATTTTGTGACGTCACGTGCGAGATGTTGTGTCACGCGCTCCCAAGTTGTGTATTAGTTTTTTTTATGTCATTTTTCTCAAAAAGATATCCGTCATTTTACCTGTGCATTTGATCTATCATTAGACACATGTGTTTACACAAATGCCTCTATGAAGAAGATTTATTCCTTCATCAAAAACAGAACAGAGCTTTTTCATAGAATTATACAGCACATAACAAATGGGAGAGCACGTGGCACTTGACGTCACAAAATCAAAATTGTAAAAGATCATAACCTTCTATCCTTTGGCGGATTGTTGTCAAACATTCATGTATATGTTTTTTCTTCATGTTTCTGCTCTTATGAAAACAAAAACTTAACTTCAGGGTGGACTTATGACGTCATAAAATAAAAAAAAATTAAAAGATCATAACTTTCTTATCGTTTGACGGATTTTCATCACCCATTCCTTGATATGTCACTTTCATGTGCATCCTTTTATTGAAACAAACTTAATTTCAGGTTTAACTATCCCTTTAAAAAGATCACACAAATTGTGGTTTTATCAAGGATCCAGCTGCCATTTAATTAATACAGATTCATTGTACTTCCATTCTAGTCACAAAAGAACGCTTTACAAAGATTTTCTCTTTGATCCCCATGTTCGAAGCCGCCGATTCTCTGGATGATTTTTGCCTGGATTTGACGTATAAACAAAATCGGATGCGCATAAGAATGTGGTGAAATATCCTCACCCCATATGCTTGCGCAGTCGTGATATGTAATACCTACGATGCATCTATGAAGATTCAATCGAAGAATATAGTGTTACAAAAAATATGGCAAAAAGGCTCTAAACGTGATATCAAGTTGCAGTATAAAAGTCTCAATTTCACAATGTTCTGCATCATACCTGCTTACAAAATTGCATGAAACATTTCTTTCAGATATTTTCCTCTCGGACAAGTAACATGAAAAACGTGGCCAACCGCGCCCAAGCTAGTATTTCCATCTCAAAAAGTATCAAATTTCGTATTCGCTTGTCGTTATTAACTACACAATAAGCACTTAGTGACAAAATTAAAAGTTAAGCAGCGAAAGCTGAAATGTATGCATGTATAGGAATGCGTATGACCTATTATAAAAGGCAGGTGAACGTGACTCAATCGCGTATGCATCATATTGTTGAGAGCAGTTGATAGTCATGAATATTAAGTGGCGGCATCAAACCTTGTTCAAAGCGATGTATATTCATGTGCTTAAACATCCTTGGTTTTATAGACAGATGGTCCTTTTGCACAGGTGGTCGCTTTTGATAAGCAGGTTTTACTATACATTAATAGATGGATAAGCTGAATGCCTAATATGCATACATTTATATAGATATGAACATGTATAATTATGTAAATATATTTTGTAAAATGCTTTTGCCTGGTTGGAGTTGCATAGTGCAAGAAGCATACGAGAGAGGGCGACAATCTACTAAGGGTGTTGAAAATGTTTGATTTCCAGTTAGAACCTTCGTATGTGCGTAGACCGCAGTCTGCGTGTGGAAAGACATTCTCGAACGGGTACCTCAAGTCCCAAACCCAGTCTGCGTGTATGGGAGGACAGGGGGGAGGGGGAGGGGTGGTATAAGAGGTGTGGGGGATAAGAAGTGTGGGTGCTGGTCCCCCACCCCGTCTCAAGCGATGCCCGTGTGTGTATGTGTGTGTGTGTGGGGGGGGGGGGGGGGACTTTTGTCAACATAAAGGTTTCATTTTATACTCGTAAGTGATATGAGCTTTCCACATACTATTTGTGCCATTGCTCGAATAATCGTAGGAACAAATCTTTCTTGGGGTCATGTCTTCGTATTTACAGGCCTTGAGACAATCATTTGCAGATCGGACCAGATCGGTACCAGGGACATTACGAACAAAATCTTCATGAGCGATGTCGAAAAAGATTTCACCCCCACCCCTCTCCCACATCAAATTTCCTTCGTGATGTGCATATTATTTTGTATTGATTTAACGCATCTTGTACAAGACCATAAAAATTGTATTGACTTATTACACATGTCCCTGTCGATGCTAATGCGAGGGTAAAATTGATTTTTTTTTTCGAGAAGTTAAAGGAATTTCTACCCGTTGGTGATAACGCACAGTAGGTGGAGTAGAAAGCTGCGGTTAGTATAAGTTTCTTTGCAGCTTAATACACCATTTGATTGCAATGACAAGTTATTTTGACTGGTTAAAACATTGATTGATTTTTATCAGAAAACCTACAGATGTAATCAATAGCGCAGTCTGTGACAAAGGGCAGTTTCAGGCTGAAATGGACAATAAATCGATACGTTTGAATGGAGTATTCATTCACGCGCACAACCGGTGGTTTCTTTAGGAGAATTTTAATCGGCGGGTTCTCTACGCTAGTCTCTTGCTTTCCGTCGTAACATTTAGTTGAAATTTTGTTTGATCTCGATTTTTAATGAAAGCATAACTATCAAGTAAAGAGGGACGTACAGTAAATGATTAAATGGTTTGCATTTTCAAATGTTAGCAAAAGATCTTCGTTCTCTATTTTCAGGAAGAGGGGAACACTAATAGGCTGCGAATAAATCAATAATGCCTTGTGTAAGACTAAGCTTACCAGGAGGTGGACGTTGTCATAATACTTAACAACGTGTAGGGGCGGTGGGAACACAGATAGTACACAACCGTATCAGGACGCCACATCAGTCCAAATATAGCATCGCGGAGAAGACTGTGAATCTAGACTTTATTAACTCTAATTATGGTTGTGCTATTGGAAGGAAAGTTGATCCCCCAGACAGACATTTCAATGGTTTCGTCACTCTTGGATCGCGATCTGTTTTGTTGTTGATACCCGGAGTGTCGCGGGGAAAGGACAACTTTGTATTCTTCGCACAGGATCAGATGATAACAACAAGCTGATATGCTCGCGTTGGTCCCATCTAGTGCTAAATAATATGAATCCATATCTGTGTATCTCGCGAACCATTGAAAGCTATATACATGGATGATGACTTTGTGTGCCTAAAGGATTCATCTCTTCCTTTCTCGCCCTCCCCCTTTCTCTCTCTCTCTCTTCTCTTCTCTCTCTCTCTCTCTCTCTCTCTCTCTCTCTCTCTCTCTCTCTCTCTCTCAATTTCTCTCTCTCTTTCTCTCGTCAAAGCGTGCATTTAATGAAATAAATCCGTGACAAAGGCGACAAATGTGCTTCTGTTTGTTTGCTAACGGGTGACGACAAACGGTGGATCAAACGTCAGCCGGAGAAAGAGAGAGAAAGAGAGAGGGAAAATGGATTTGTTGACGCTTCGCGACCGAAGGACTCGGCTGTTGATAAGCAGAGAGTACATGCTTGCAGCGAACAGACTCGCCAAACCTCCGCCGTGGCACAGTGGGGGTAAGAGGTGGGCCGTCTCGGCGTCCACCGTATCGATGGCGGAGAGGGAAGGCCGACTGGTCCCAGGCAACAGGGCTAGTTGCCCTCCGACCTTCTGGAGCCTACAGAGAAGCGAGCCGGCCAAACCGGGTCATCGACGGGCGAGGACGGCACACGGTGTCAGCTACGCTGAGAGAATAAAGTAAGGAATATAGTGAAAATGGCTGATCATGAGTAATTTCATGCAATTTTTATAATGTTTTTTAAATGAATTTCCGAATGAAGCGATTATATACAGTTATAATGTCATCAATAGCAAAGTGAATTAGAAGAAGAAATCAAAATGTACCCCCTAAAAATCATTATAAATATATTGGGTTGAACACCGCATTATGTGGCATTGCTATGCAACGAACCCGTGTCTAAATATCAATTGAATAATTAAATTATGTTCCATTGTAACTTTTAAGTGGCTGCACTGGAGGTGCTCAAATCTTATTTGCTATATGAAATGTGTTTATCTTGTTTGCAGTATGAGGGTACATTCTTTACAATGAACACAATGAATGATACACAGGTGATAATTACTTCACACGCTGCGATAATCACCCAGGTACAAATGTATATGTTGATTACCATCTCACAAATACATAGCGATGTTGATAACGATGTCAATATTATGATGTCATGATGTCAATCTTCGTGACAATGTGATGATATTTGTGCATATCGTGTCAATGTTCCGAATGATCGCGATTGTAACAGGGTATGTAACGATGTTATTATTTTATCATAGGGGCCTACCTATGATATATGAAATAGATTGATTGATTTCGTGAGAGGAACTTTGACATGCAATTGGAATTTTTTCCCCAAGATAATGGAATAACTACAAAAGGAGAAAAACCACAAAGGTATATTAATTAGTTAGTAAACCAGGTTCTCAGTCAACGGGCGATTAAATTATTTACATATACCATGGAAATGTTAAATGATGAATTACAATATCCATCAAATAAGTCAATATGGCAGAATCAAAACAAAATCATCGTTCTAAAACACAATATACTACATTACATACCTTACCATATTCGTTGTTTATATATACATGCATGTTTATTATATTTGGCGCAGGTGACGAAATTCTACGACAAAGTATATACACAGTCCTTCATCTGTGAATGTGTTATTAATATAAATCATGTAATTCAGTGCCAAATGTGATCACTTCAACTCAGTAAAATCCGTGTGTATCCATACATGCGCACGTATCTATATTCTGTACATGTCATGTAGACAGCCAAGCGCACTTTGCTCTTGACCTCTGTGACCTCGACTGCGACAAGGGCCAGAGGTCACGTTTACTTCTCTCGTCATTAGTCATGTGATATGAGGAGGTTGCTCCTATTTATGGCTGAATATACATGTAAATGGTTTTATTGCTGACTGCATCGATGCACTTGGTATCGATTCTGGTTATTGTCTCATATTTACTGAAAAAAAATCACATCTAGGTACATTATTAACACAAGTGTTTGATGGCAGACTCGTAAACTATACGAGCAGTGTGTTGGGAAGAATCACGATTAAAAACAAAATAAAATACAACGTGACCATTAGAATTATATTTAATTATTCAAGTCATTGCTCAAATAATGTTAAGCGTTTATATTCGACCCTTCATTGTGATCATGATCAAGTTGTTAATCATTTAAAGTGACAACGTTCCACTAGATCATTATTGGTGTTCGTCCATCGATCACCGCATAATAAAATGAACGAAATATTGCTACCAAAACTGGTTAAAATCTGATATGTTTTTCGCGCTGAAAGGGGGCCAGATTGACGACCGAGCACCGTGAGTAGTTGCTGTGATCATGGTGATGTACTGGGAAAGCGCGGCATACAAAAGTTCAAGAATGTTTGGCATACAATGATAATAATAATAATAATAATAATAATGATTATAATAATAATGATAATAATAATAATACATGTAATTTATATAGCGCACTTTCCATCTTAATTAGATGCTCAAGGCGATTGAGAACAAATAAAAGAGAAAAAAAGAGAAAAAATACAATACAGGTATGAACTTTACAAGTTAAAACATATAATATATATATATATGGATGAATGATGTGTCTAATATACAAGGCAGGGCTGACAAAAACATAAGCACAATAATCATAACGGATACACTACGCCTATGACTTAGCCCAACCGACACCCCACCTTCATACAAATATGACCACATATAGGTGTTTTAAGGACGTGTAAATATGTGTTCCCCTTTTTGGTGCTCTTTCTGTTATTTGATTGCATGAGATTGAAAGTATCTCAACTGATTATGAAGTTAGTGGGCTTTAGTGGTTACGGGTACGGGATCCGTAATCCCGATCTCATTTCGCTTCGTCTTATTTTGTAGCCATTCCTTTACTAGTTTATGTAATCCTGAAATTAAGTGATATGAGTGAAAATAATTCTGGTATCGATCACATAGTTCCGCTATGAAAATGGATCCCGTATAAGCATTACTGCTACCATGGAGGTAAAACTCACATCTCCTAGCTCCTACTAATATCAAATAGCATTACCTTATGCGTTATTATAACCGAAGTAAAATAAATTAAACGTGAAATGCACTGCAGTGTCTCTCTGTAATTTCGCTGTGGCAGTAAAGTGGATCAATGCGTGCAGTAGGGGTGGGGGAGGGGGCAGGGTGGTTAAGAACTAATCCCTCTTAATCAGCAAAACCTTGTCATTGAAGTTCACCAAAAAGCGCGTCTTTTTTTCCGTGAAAGTGTAATTCTGACGTGTTTTGTGTTAACTCCTTCACGCTTAATGAATCGAGTACACTAGGTACTATGATGAACGGGGCGCATCTCTAAGGAGCTGGTTTTATTGTTTGGTGACTTATAGAAATACCCCAAGCATCTTACCAAGGACTTTGCTAGACTGGTCCTATTGTGCCGGAATGCATTGTATATAGACCTATCCCCCTCCGTGAAGAGAAAAGTTATGAACTCTGAATAAAAGCGAGAGCAAACATTTAAGACGCTCTTGGAGAGGGCATGGATTAACACCATGGGAAGATCAATGCGTGTCTCAACAGGGGAGGGGAAAACAAGAGAGAGATGGAAGTTGGAAGGTCACTGGGTAGAACGAGGAATTTGAGCTGAAAGAAATGACGACAATAAGCTGATAATGAGGGGGACAACTAAGCCACAGGTATCAGATAAAGCACCATGCAGCTCAGAATACCAGCACCAGCCTTATCACACTGTGCTAGTCGAAGAATATCTGCTAATGAAAACACCTGTGTCTTAGCATTCGTAATTGCGTAACAGACGCCGAAAAATGAAAGCTAGACAGATATGAATAATTACATCATGGGAGTCCAATTTGAGTTTGCTTCCATTGATCACGCTGAACAAACATCGATTTGTTTGCATATGTCCAATCTTGTTTGGACGCCCAGTGGGGATGCTTTGAATCGGTCCATACGTAAAGCGGAATGTGGACACTAAGAATTGGAATCGATGGTCGACACACGCATTGCTCCAATAATGATGGAGAGTATCCAGGGGCAAACAACATGCACGCAGGGGGGCCGAGCGCCATGTTGGAACACAGGGATGGGAGTCTGAAAGAAACTGAAGTGAAAACCTGTCAAAGCTTAATCAGTTACTGACAAAATTGACTTAAGCCAAGTACTGCGCCAAAAGGTCCATCGCAGTTATGGACGACTTAGGTCGAAAATTAAGTCAAAACTTTGTGGTAATCGGTGGGAAGAAGTTTGATTCCATTTAAAACTACGGGGTCATCTCCACCAATTACCAACAAACAACCTCACTTTCTTAACCTCATTAGTACCACAGGTGCACACAATTTGTAATACATGAACGTTAGAGGGTTGATTATAACTCTGAAAAGTAGTTGCATTTGTTTATTACACATTCAATTCATTTTGATATAAGTTGTTCCAACAAAACGAATGATTCGAAGACATGTTGATGATGATGAGAGAGAGAGAGAGAGAGAGAGAGAGAGAGAGAGAGTGTGTGTGTGTGTGTGTGGAAGCAGGAGGAGGGTGTGAAGAGGATGAATTGAAGACAATGATAACTGTCAAACATTTTATGGATAATGACCAACATATTCGTAGCATTTAGTAGATAATGATAAAGGAGATGCAAAAATTAATGTTCAAAGTGGTTGAATGAGGAAAACCTGCTCCTTTCTTCTTTGTCGTTTACACACATTTATAAGCTTCTCGTCTGTCTCAAATTGTTCATGGCGCTGGCGCACTGAAGTACCTTCCCAATGGCTACGATCACATCGTCCATGCAGCGCTGATCGATGGGCTCTTGGGTAGTGGGCGTCTCATTCTCAGTTGTCACTGATTGGGCCATGTCTTCGATTAATCAATGATGTATAATGCGAGCTCGCTTCATATATCCTTATGTTAATGTTCCAAAGTCGTAATCGGTGTCATCTGCATAATTATGTGCATCCCACCTACTCATGTTGTACTTCCAGCGTCCCAGCACTGTCTGCAACCTGTTTATCAATATATTCTGTAGACCAAAATCTTGTCGCTTATCAACTCAAGTTATAACTTGTCATCCTGAAAAGATACCACGTTTTATTAATTTCCCATGACATGGGTTAGGAGACAGCGAATGATTAATAATATTATTTTCTGGTCAGTGTGTCAATACCTGAAACTGCATAAAAAACACGGTTTTGTCAGTGACAATGTAATCATATCCAACCCACAAAAACTCTTAAAAGACACAGTAAATACAACTTCATTCTCTCGTGTCGTCTACAGGTCTACATTACTCAAATAGACACAATCCAATCCTGCAATGTCATATTTTCACCTCGCATTTCTTGTCATTTTTGTCTTCTCTCCCAGGTTTAAGCCCGAGCCGTACCGAGCCGAACCGTGCAATACCTGCGACAGCGTGCGTCAGTGCCTCAACAACGAATTCCTCAAAAACTTCGACGTGGATCAACTCCGCCACGTGGAGACAGCAACTCGAAACACCCTGCCAACTCAGAAGAGTGAGAATGTCTCTTAACCCACTCAATATCAAGCCAGGAATAAATATATTGACGTTATATTATTATATTGATCATTAAATTTGTGCAAGACGTTGACGTCACATGTCCAATCCTAGGCCTTATTACTGCAGAATCGTATACGACTGTCGTCTACGCTGCCCTTTATTTAGGACCTGTATTCGTCCATATTGTTGTTATTAGTATTATTTAGCCAGGGTTGCCCCTCCGTTGGTTAAATATTTATTGTTTTATCAGGGGGCACGGCTTTGACATTTTGACATTCGTTTCCAACCATTGTTAACTTAGGTGAGTAAAATAACAAAATTGTGTGTCCGACAATTATTTCAACGCAAGTTTTGAATAAAGCGTGTGGGTAGCTATCATTAATGAATTATCCTTATTCATCTCCACCCACAGCCATCTCAGACGAATATACGGCGATCCACGGTGAGCGTTCTCACTCGGCTCGAAACGCCCGCTGGGTGACGGCGTCGAAACGGGTCCGCGCCGTTCACTTCTACAGCGCTCCTGGCACGAGCTCGGCGGAGAGGGCGAATCACGGGGCTGACGGCGCTCGGGGTGAGGCGGAAACTGCGGAGAAAGACATCGTGCAGAATATCGAGAATGAAGAAACGTGACAGGAAAGCTGGATTGTCAGAACTCTGAGAACATCATGTGTTAATTCCACAGCAGACGCACGATCAGATCAGTCGTATGACTCTGCGACTGGCTCAATCGCACGACCCGGTAATTTGATTTGTGCGTGACGGTGACGTCATATTTCCAGTCGTCGCACCCTTACGACTGCAGAATCGTGGCAAAGTCGCGCGTCTGCGGTGGCCTCAATTTAGTTTCTTCGTAGCTCATGAATAAACTCTCCATCTTTTATTTATTTTCTGACTCGTGTCATGATGTGTTGCTACAAATGGCCAGGCAGTTTACGCAATATGATTTGAAGATTGAAGATACGTCTTTCATACCTTGTTCCTTTCAAGTGAAATGTTTTCTACTAAACTAGGCATAATATGAAAGAATTACAGTTAGTACTGCAGACCTACGTTTGTTTTTACTGTTTATTTTAATGTTTATTACAGTATCTCTCACTGATATCCGGGAGGAAACAATCTCGTTATAATCAAGGTGTCCTTATATAAAAGGCCTTTAATTGTCCGTTGTGCTGTAACACCATGCACCACAAAGCATTTTATTCACCGCCACAAAAAGAGAGACCCACATATTTATCAATATAAAATTGTTCTTTCTTTAAACGAGATTGCATCCTTTTGGCAAAAAATGATCAACGTGTCGTTGTCTAGTGACACACGGATGGGCGTTTACGTATTCATATTATTTCAACAAAGTGGTCATACAACCTGCGCGTGATATTATGTTAATCCGTCCTACTTAATATGACTTAAAAGAATGGGAAAATGAGGTACAAATGATTGCCTGTGTGTAATATGTCTATGATCATTTAATGTTTTAATGTTTTTAAAGAAAAACTCGTTAAATTTTTGAACAGGCAAACCGGTGAATTCAAGTAAAGGCTTACTCGGTACATCCCTAGCATTCATTTTCCTAATTTTGTTCCATTAAAAAAAAGACACCTAACATTATTTTCAGAAAAAAATCGCGTCAGCCCCTCTTTGGAGGAAAAACTTTAAAAGGAAGGTCTGGGATATCGACTTTGCGCGTTAATAATAAGTTGACAGACAAGAAAGAAAAGACATGATGATAACAGCTAATAATCATGACAGAAAAAAGACTTTCACCTATAAACAAAAACATCCGGCCATTTCAGCATTCAAACGGGTCTCACTCTGTGTCAGTATCAATGTGTGTTGAACAATCACGTGTGCAAGTATCAGGCATGTATACAACATGTCTTTAATTATTTTCATGTAATTTGTGTGTATAGTATATACCTTGAAGTCATTGACGGGTACAGCTTTTCATTTCCAAGCTTAACTTCAAAGGCATTATGTCTTGATTGATCTTTGATTCTGCCACATTACCTCATCATAATAATCTTCGTTTGCTACATTGTAGATGATGTTTATTGTATTAATTTCGCATTTGAATCAGTTGTTGGGTTTATTTTTTCTTTAATTATGCATGTACTCAAATTCCAATATTATATATTGTTCGACGATTTGTCGTTCCTCACGTTGGTGTTTCATGTATACACACTCTGCGCTTAATCCTAAACTAGACTTGTATTATAAAGATTTATATTAATGGTGCTATGTGATCAAATACGCATTTATTTCAAAGTTATACACCATATCATAATTTAATATCTTACAGGTGTAAAGGCATCTCGCACGTGACGTCACAAAATTAAGAAATATAAAATTAGTATCCTTTGACGGATTTTCGTCAAACCTTAAAAAACATGTTTCGTTTATGTATTTTCTTTTATCAAAACCACCAGAACTTCAGCGTAGACTTTCTTTTTAACCTGCGTTCACGACTGGCGAATGAAAAAACAATTATGGAGGAAATAACCCAAGTAAACGGGTTGAAAGGATTTAAGCCTAGCATGCACGAGCTTATGTTTAATGTAGTTTATCAACATTATAACATTACCAAACAAAACCATGGCAACAGAAAATGAAACATGTATTTTCCATTTTTAGCCGATTAGTGCTCATATAATGACACTCCTTCCCCGATTGTATTGTGCTGATTCTTTTATGCTTAATACATTTATATTAATGAGCTTATTTTGATGTGAGTATACCTGTGACTGTGTAACAGGGTTCTGTGTTTTCATTGTATACTTGTGTGTTTTTTTAAGATTTATTAATTAAAATGATATTAACTTCATCGACAACTTGCTGTCGTAGGATTGTGATTTGTTTATTACGAGATGTGAGTCAATAGCAAAATATAAAAGGGGAGAGATTGAGGGGATTAATCAGACAGAGAGAGGGGGGAAGAAAGAGAGAGAGAGATAGAGAGAGAGAGAGATAGAGAAGGGAGAGAGAGAGAGAGAGAGAGAGAGAGAGAGAGAGAGAGAAAGAGAGAGAGGGGGAGAAAGGGAGAGAGAGAGAGGTGGGGGGTAGTGGTGGTGGTGGGGGAGGGGGATGTGGTCGCGTCAAAAAAGGGCAATTTTTGAGAGACATGAATATAATCATGATAATAATCTAGTATGACATGGGGAGTTGGAGAGGGGGTGGGGTTCCGAGAAAGGAGGGGCGAATATTGATAAAGGGTTTTGAGAGAAAGGGCGACGAGATGAAGGGAATTGTTTCTTAATTGACTTAGTGAACGGGCATGTAAGTCAAGTGAACGGGCTAATTAGACGCATAACGTAATATTGCGTAGGTTTACATAAAGATCCTTGCTTTATCATTGATGGTGTTGGACTATGGACCCAGCATGTGTGATAGTTCGCCTAATAGCATAATGAGTACATCTGACCTGAATGAAATTAAAACAGGCCTAAAAAGATAATGTTCAAAAGTTATAAGAATACCCCAAACCAGGTGCATTAATGAAACGAAAATAGCACATGCACGTCATTTTTAGCACAGGCTTCTTTATCAGTTGTGCAATCTAGTTATACTAACACATTTCACACTTTTGAAGTAAAAACAGTTACAATTTGAATCAAAGTGCAATGTATACATCTTAAAGTCGAAGAATATCTTTTTTCCCCCCATTTTTTCTTTTTTTCTTTCTTCTTCTTCTTCTTTTTTTTTTTTTTTTTTTTTCTTTGGGGGGGGGGGGGGCGGGGGGCAAGTTTTGTAACATTTCGTCAATTAGATTTTCATTTTTTGACTAATGGGGACCCAAGAATGGTGTATGTTTCAGATAATCAATCCAGAGCTCATCAATGCCATTGTGCGTCACACCTGCCAATCATAAACCATAATGTCAGAACCTCCCCCGGCCCCTTGGACCCCCGGAGCCTGCTCAGAGCGTTCGTGGGTATGTCGTTCTTCTTCTACGGGAATGCTTCATGAAAGCTCAATCCTCCAATCGAAATGTCAGTTGAAAGGCTTACTTAAAAACTAGAAAATAAAGTAATAAAAAGTGATCACAGATTTGCCAGGCTCTCACAGCTCAATCGACGTCGAGCGGGGCGGCGCGAGCACAGCATGCCTCTGACCTCATGCATATTTATGAACAACAAGCTGACGTCATTTTACATTCCGAAGCGGCATCTCCGAGCTGCTGAGCGTTCGTAGCAACCTACAATATCTTCTTTTTTGTCGGCAAAATTTGGCAGAGAAGTAGAGACAGTAAGTATGCAAGGAACATGCCTTGATGTGCAGCATGAAATATTTGCAACAAAAGTAATATGGAGACCTGAATTTACAGAAATCTTGCTGGAAATTATCAAACAGTCCCACATGCATCTTTTTGATGCTGTTTGTTCTCTTCGTAATTTTGTATTGAAAGATTGGAGCGTGCACTCACAAGTCAAAGTTTTAATGCATAGTCAAAGTGTTAATGCATGATTTGTCATTTTGGTAGAAACTACATGTATTTTTAAACGGTAGAAGACATTTAAATACATGCCTTCTTATTTGGTTCGCTGTGTATCATGAATCTGAATTGGTGAAACTGTTTTTTTTTTTTTTAGTTAACTTAGACTACTGTTTTTTTACTGACCTGTAACTCTCAGTCAGAGTCTACATTACTTTACAACTTGACCCGACATCGGCAGTACCGAGAAGGTTTCAGTGATGTTTCTGTCAATATGCATGGGGAAAGAGATATTCAACAGAGAGCAGATATGGTCACATATTGTGATATGTCCCTTTATCCTTTGACTACTAGTACTTTAATAGGGACATGATCCTTCTCAATTCAGTCTCTGGACTGAACAACAATTTAGACTTCAATCTTAGCTTTGTTTTGTGTTACTTATTGATCAGTCTGTTAGAAAATAAGCAGAGGAAAAAGGAGACTATGCCGGAAATTGAAGGTTGAAAGGCATCTACTGTGCCAGGCAGTGACGCTATACGTCACCAGGATACCGATTAATTTTTAACAAGTACATTACACTTAAAGTACACTTTTACAAAAACACACCCCTTTTTGTATCATCAAGAACACTTGTAAACAAATTCCACTTTGAAGGAACCTATAGTAGGCCCCTCAATCACACCGCCCGATAAAATGAGGACACACAGTCATCTGTGTATTGTTGATGGTGGTTTATTATGTAGGAGAAAAAAACCCTAGTCATGGGGCGGACCAGCTTATGACCTAGAAGGACATTATGAGGTCGAGCACTGAGTCAGAGTTTGTAGTGGCTTGGGCTATACTGGAGTAAAGTTTGCCATGTACTGGACGGCCTTGCCACGTACTAATGAGACTAATGGCCCAAAACAAGGGCAACCGCACTCGCTGGCTAGTAAGATGCAAGTGGCGCTAACACGCCTACCCGTATGGGCCTTGCCTGACATAGCTACTTTGCATATTGGTGAAACTATTTTACTAACATTGAGTTGGTGACAGCTTTTGAATAGAAAAGCATATCACACACAGGTTAAGACAATCCAACACGACTAGTAATGTTCATATAAAATGGCATATAATAAAATGATATGATAAATAAATGACAGGACTACTTAGTCGGCAGGGAAATAAACAAGTGATACCTTGTGACGTGGCTAAAACGGTGCCAAAAGAAGACTACAGTGTCCTTAAGAAGGCAAACTACAATAATAGTATTTGCTTTTTGTCGCTACAACTTATTCATGATTCATGAAATTATAGATTTTTTTAATTCTGTAATTCAGTGTATGATGTCATCAGAAAAGATTTTTTAGTAAATCTCGTGAACATCGAATTTTCACGAACACACTTTGAAAATAACTCCTTTTTCCACAAAATCGTACACACAGTCGATAAAAAAACACATTCCTGAGCTGCTAGGACACTTTCAAGGCATCCATGTTTTTTTTTTTACTACATATCTACATAGCTTGATGTTACTTGTTAGATCTAGTAATGAAGGACTCATAGTTACTGACTATAATGAATATCAAACATTTTGTGTTTCTTCATCTTTTACACAGCATAAAGACATAGAACTGATGCTGCAGTTGAACACCAATCTCTCAAAATGATGGAATTAAGCTTAAACCGGGTGGACTATCTCCAGGTAAGTAGCTACAAATGGATAAATATCGAGAGGAGATGTACATTTGGTACTTTTACAAAAGTAAATAAGTTACCATGTGGAACAAATGTGATACCAACAAACATCAGGAGACTTTAAAAAACACTTTGAAAGAATTACATATTATTGAAAAAACAAACCACTGCACGTTGTGAATTGTTTGCATTTATTTAAAAGCATTAAAGATTGTGTAACATTTAAAAGATGGCGAACCATGGCCCAATTCCCTCAAAATATTGTCAAGATAACAAGTCAAGCTTAGATGTGGGTATCAGGATGACAACCGGTGTATGTATATATGAAAGCAATACATAAATCCAGTCGGAACCAATTACCAGAAATATGTGTTTTGGGACTATAACTTTTAATAGTAAGTATTACAAATCACAAAAGATGTAAAGAGATGAAAGACAATAAATTTTTTTATAATATGACTTTTTTTATCATTAAGTGATATGGATCACATTATGACCTTTGTCATTAGGTGTCGTGGTAATCTACAATGGAATGAAAATTCTGTTTTACAGTTAATATCTGTCCTAAAAAATTACCCTAGTGTTGCCAATTAGAAAGCCAAATTGTGATAATTTGCTCCACAAAGGTTGTGGTTGTCAGTGACTTAAATGTCTACACCATTTTCTGTGAAGGTTGGAGTGACGTCTCCCCGAACCATGCGGTTGCTTCCTGAGAAGAAAGCCAAGACTCCTCAGAAGGTGGCCGTCGCCGATCAGACAGGTGTCATCCAGTGCTTCAATATCAAGAAGGGAGAACCCTCTGTGAGTCGATGTGCTCTCTCTCTCTCTCTCTCACTCTCAATCAACATTATATACCAATGACTCTACCAGTGGAAAAGTTACACTGGGATGCAGGCGATTTAGCCTGTGCAAGGCGTGAAACAGCCCCCGAAAACAGCTTAACTGCCTCTTTTAACATGTTTTCCTCATAGAGTATAATGCACAGGATGGTTTTGGGGTGTTCAATTCATGACATCAGATTTGAAAAGTAGCCCCCACTGACAAATTTTCCCTCCTAGAATCTACATAAATGGACAAGGGCTACTTCAAGACAAATGTCTTTCCGGTACTGTGCAATGCTCTGCTTTTTATAGGGATCTCGGGAGGTTCTCTCCCTCCTGTACTTTTTGTATTATGTACATTTTTGTTTTTCCAATGTACTTTTGTATTTTTTGTGTGTGTTTTTTGTAATTTTTTGTCATTCTTCTGATCTTTTTGCCAGTGGAGGCCAATTTTCTGTATTTTTATATAGACAGTAATATTGAATCTTGAATCTTGAATGTCATGTAATAAATTTCCTCAACCATTTGCATAGTTTATCTACTCTAGACTCTTTTCATGGGGGCTCTGAAGTGACTTTTGGGGGCTCTCATTTGCAAGGGGTAAATGTCTTTACCCCCAAAGTCATTTTTCTTTGCTTCTGATATTGCAACTGCTCGTTGCTAGCAGATTCAATGTTTATCCCAAATGTCCTAGGATCATTGCTACCAATCATAAAGTTGAAATTTAGTAGGTGGTCAGCCTTGTTAATTATTCTTGTCATACAAATGGGACTTACACTGTACCTGTAGGCTATCAATCTGTGATTGGACAGTGAAAGGACATTCTTCTCCCGACACCAGAGTTTCTCGGTGTTTAGTTGTACATCTTTTTATAGTACTTTTATGAGTAATAACAAAGCACCAAATTTGCTGATCCACATGGTGTAGGGTTCGACCCTTGTGTTTTCACAAGAGGTCTTGACACCCTAGTAAGGTGGCTCTGTTTCTGGTGGGACAAAGTGCAGTATTGCGAGAGGCCATGAGCAACCTCCTTGTGTAGCATGCTAAGATGAATGTGACGGTCATAGAGTGGTTTCAAATCTTACCCTCCAGAGTGCATTTAAGACGCTGCCCGGACCCAAGATCTCTCGGCTGGAGCTTGGAGGCTCTCTGGGAGCCATCACGGACAAGATCTTTGTGGCTTCAGGGTCAGAGGTCAAAGGCTACACCAAGAAGGGCAAACAGTTTCTGGGCTTTGACACCAACCTCACAGAGACCATCAAGACAATGTGAGTACAGGGACATCTGGGGGGCATTTCATCAACATTTTTCTTCTGACAAGTTGTCTTTCTCCGGCAGTTACCGTAGTAACAGTCAGATGCTGGTGCCTCTCAGCCAATCAAAGCCGAGGATTTCACTGAAATTGTCAGCACTGACCATTTAGTCAGTGCTGACAACTTGCATGAAATGCCCTACTGTTCACAAAGACCCCTCAAGGGAGTCAAGAAACATGGCCTTTCTAAGCAGGTGGTCTTTGTGTACAGATTTCTTTCAAACAAGTTTCAATAAGAAATAGTGTCCAAGAAACAAAAACTGGTCTTTATGGACAGGTGGTCCTTATACACAGGTGGTAGATAGAGCATGTTTCACTGTATTTGACTCCTTCTCCTTTTCCTTTCAAGCAAGTTCTGCAGGGCTCTGTCTTATAAAGAGTTGCGATCAATCTAAATCGATACAAAGTCCAATCCCCTCTCTCTAATGTACAGAGTGAACATTGATATTGATCAGTCACAATTTTTTTTATAAGACGGCTACGGCCCTGGTGCATGGTTGTCTGGCAGGTGGCATTTTTTTAGATTTCTCTGTGAGAGCCTATAGGTGCGTCTTCATTGGTCCAATGTGGCAAAATAGCTAGCTAGTACGTGATGGGAATAGCTAGCCAGATCCCGAAATAGCTCGCTATTTGCATTTTCATTAGCCATATCACGTGAAATAGCTAGCTATTTGGTTGAGAAAATTTCCCAAGAAATCTTGGGCTAGATGGCCAAATAGTGAGCTAGTTCGCAAACTAGCTCATTATATCGCAGAGCTGCTTCATTAGCCTGAAACTTTCTTGATCCCATCATACATCAGTGCGCACTGAGGCATTGTTTACAAGCTCACAACCGAAGCCATGCAGTTGTGGCCTATTTCCATGGCACACTGCGCATGTAGGTTCCGTATCCCGAGTTTCGAGATAATGAAGAAGCGATTGCAATTTCAGGCTAGTTCCCCGGATCAGCAAACTAGCTCGCTATTTCATCTGATCGGGCTAATGCAGACGCACCTTATGAATGATTGCTCAAATAAAACGTGGGTAACTATTAATTAATGTTTGAAATGTGCATTTAAGTACTAACTTGGTATATACAAATAGATGTTTTGCAATTTTCTACCTCTCCTGCTGATATGTAGATAACCATTCTATGCCAATCACGTCTGTGCTGTATGTGTTTTTTCCTTCTTTTATCGGATGAAGGGGGTGAATGGTAGGAAAGGACCTGGGTCAAGGAAAACAAAATAATGCTCTTTAAAGTTTGATTGATTGTGTTTGTGCCTCTGCCATGCAGGTTGATATATAGATATATATATATAACAAAAATATATATAAATATATACATATAAATGTACGAATCGTTAATGATTCTTATTGAATCGTGTAGGTGGGTGTGCGGCAACCACTTGTTCCTGGGAGGGAACTACATCTTCAACCACTACGTCGACTGCAAGGACGAGCACTACTACCTGTGCAGTGACCGCATCAACGACATCTTGTGTCTGTCGCTGACCCGGGTCAAGGAGGTCACGCCCATCTTGGCCTGTCAGGACAGAGTCTTGAGGGTGCTGGAGGGGTCTAGCCTGCTGTACGAGGTGGAGGTTGCGGGCCCGCCCCAGTCCCTCTGTCTCTTCTCAGATGAAGGGGGTGAGTGGTAGGAGGGGGAGGAGGGGCAGCAGTTCAACTCCCCGCATGGGCCATGTAGCATATATGTGTTCAGCTATTGTAACTTACCATTGATGGTAACTGCCATAGCAACAGCAGTAAAGCTGAAAGCCCATTGGCTGCTACCATTGAAGTTATCATTAATGGTTAGTTACAACAATTGAAAATATGTATGCATAAGGGTCCTGGTCGTCTATTCCTCTGATTATTTTTCAAACAGCTTGGTCAATCAATGTTATTACTACTGAGAGCTCCATTAGAAACAAACATTATTTATATACAAAAAATGCTTTTTCATGTTTGTTTAATTGGTTTCTATTTGTTTATGAATATATATAGCGTTATCTTTTTAAGAATTTATTCATGCACTTATATGCATTTTTTAGCCTTAAACCATTTTTTACTGAGCCCGCTTCTATGCGAGCTGGCTTTTCTCCACTAAGATACTGAGCAGCACGACTCCCACGTAATCTGCTGTATGAACAATAGACAACAGGTTGTGATAAACTTCAAATGCCTTATTGTGCTAAATTAAGCCACATGCCTTTGGTTACTGCAGATCCATGGCAAACTTTGACCGCTTAACTAGACCAGGGTTCACATAGCAGGAAATTTTAACTGTGACATGATAAATAAGAATTTTGCTTTTGTCTCTCCTTTCCATTTCTTGCTAGGTGAAGAAGGAGAGGAGGTTTTGTATGGCACATCAGATGGCAAAGTGGGCCTTGTGCAGCTTAACAAGTGAGATCTTCATTTTGTGTCCTTGAGTTGCCGGAAATAGATGATCACATGCAATATGCACGTCAGTGTAGCCATGCTCTCAAGTGTGATATTAGGTGAAACATTGATGTATGTTGAAAGTTGTGGAGATATAATCTTTATATATCAAAATGAATATTTTGTAAATAAGTACACTTGGTACTGGTATGCACACCTGCAGTACCTGTCACACATCATTGTGTACAGAAAGGGATCTGGTAGATTGTAAGATATGTGGGAAGATGTTTGCAAAATCATTTAATTGTTACATGCTTTCACGCTTTTTTCCTGTCATCGTACATTGTCGTCATTGACAGCTTTGCATTTTGCCCCTCCAAAAATCTTCTCTGACATTTCAAAAATATCCTCCAGCCACCAGCCAAAAAATTAATTGTGTTTCCCCCACACAGCATGAGTGATTTTTCATTCTACATCTTGTATTTTGTCCCTCCGATCATCTGCTCTCAGAATATCCCCCAGCCACAAGTGGGAGATTCCCAATGAGAAACGGCATGGGGGCATCCTGTGCATGGATAACTATGACATCACAGCAGATGGGATCCAAGACTTGTTGGTGGGGAGGGACGATGGACTAGTGGAGGTGTATGGGTACAACGATGCAGATGAGCCGGTCCTTAGATACAGCACTGTGAGTACATGAATCGCAAAAAGTAAAGTAGCGGAACAGTAGATAATTAACAAGAAGGAAATTTATTTAATAACATACATGCATGAGACCCAGTTCTACTTAGTATTGATTTATATTTCTATGGTTTTGCAAACAAAAATGCCTTGTTCAATTGTCTACATCCCTGCATGGTCTTTTTTTTAAAGATTGATCAGTCAGTCTTATTACTAAAGAGAGTAACAACAAAACAAAGATTATTTCGAAAATGCTTTGCTTGGCTCTCTGCATAACCAAAGAAACAAAATTAATTTGTTCACAGTTAATGATATAACCCTGATACCCAAGTACCTGTCATACTTTTCATGATAACTACTATTAACAGTTGTGTGTATGTCTGGTATCGGCTAATATAATGGGTACAAATATCTGTTGACCTAGCTAAATTTACCACTAAAAACATAAATTTGTATTAGGCTTACAATCTTACAATCTTGCAGGCTTACAAGATATGAAGAGAAATTGTGAAGTATATACTCATGAATGTTTCTGATCATATGATGCAATTTGATTAGACGAAGACAAGGACCCAACTGAATTTGTCAAAGATGTTTATTACCAAATGTCATGAAATTCGACCTATATTTGTTTTCATAGCATGATGACTATGACTTAAGATTACCCTTACAATGTTCTCCTTTAAATTTATATTTAAGTGATATATGTTACTCTTCATTAAAGTCTTTGCACGTTTTCCTCGTTCTCTTTGCGACAGACCTTGTCAGAGAGTGTGAGCTCTATTCAGGGTGGCGTGGTCAACTCTTCAGGGTTCGATGAAGTCTTGGCTTGCACCTACGCCGGTAAATACAGCAATGTTGTTGTTTCGCAAGAATTGGAGCCATATTCATGAAACCTTAATAGAGTAGTTAGTTACTAAAAATGCATGTTGCTGAAAGCTCTATAGCAATAAACTAGTCCTAGTAAAGTTTAAGGAATATGGTCCTGGGTCATAGTACACATACCGGTACATGTTTGATTATCGTAACTTTTCGGTGGGAGAAGCCAATTAGCATTACAGTCGTTGCCATGGAAGTTGCCATAATGTGTAGGTTAGAGTGATTGAAAGTACATATGTAATGCTTTGTGTGCCAGGTAGGCTGTTCTATGGGTTTTGTGTGTATTGAGGTATAAATAATCCACAGGTCACATGTTATGGATTAAAGCTAGCTACCAGAAGCCCTTTTTCTACTTTCCCTTTACATCAGACATTAAGATACCAGGATAGTACACCATACTCATAGTTCTGCTCAAGATTTCATTTTCTGTCAGCTTAAAGATAGGGGAGCTCTTTTGGGAATGCCATGAAACTCAGCTGGAATCAGCAGTTTATCCTAATGATAACATGTATGAAATTTCACATTTATAACTTCATGAGCCTTTTCAGGAAAAGTGACACCTAGCGACCATGGTCTACATTCATAATCATATTGCTCCTGTCAGTGCATGATGCATTGGGCATTGGGTACTGCTTGCATTGAACACATACACCATGGTTCTGACAGCGGTCTCCACTCTCTAGGCTACAAGAACTGGGAGATATACGACCCATCCAAAACCTTGAAATCTAGTGATCGCTCAAAGTCAGATTCCAGTTCTATTATTTGGAGGAAAGTCTTCATACAATATTTTCTTTCACTTTTGGTGTTTTTTACCAAATTTTTATTTTTAACCTGCAAAAGGGCTACCCTGTTTTAAACGCCTGGACCCTGTTACATGAAACTTACCATTGATGGTAACTTTGCTAGTAATGGCAATTTCTATGAAAACCTTGAATTTGATTGGCTGTCCAGCGATGTTACCATGGTAGTTACCATTGTTGGCAGAGTTGCCATTAATGGTAAGTTTTATGCAACGGGGCCCTGTGCTAAAAAAAAAAAATATTTTCTCTGGGATTAGGTTGGATCCAGGGTCTGACTACTGAACCAAGCCACAAGGAAGCAGGTCCCGGCCAGAAGGTTTCAGTCTCAGAAGAAACAGTGGGCAAGATCTCCCATCTCAGGTAAACAATGTGTGAATCTAATGTGGCTACTCTTATCAACGTATTGAAGAAGAAGAAACAGAATACGGTACACAAAACATGCAAATTTCAGCTAACTCACTGGCCTGTGCCACTATCATTAGCAACATTTGTTGATAATTTTAACTTAATTGAAAATCCTATACAAGATGAAAAAAAACAGTGTGATTGATGACTATTCAGTATGTCTAATTATTGAACTGAAATTTGAGATCTACAGCCAGCAGACATTAAGCCAATTTGAGTACTGATCATTTTTGTACCATTAAAGTTTGATGTTACCTGAAATCAACTATTTAGGCAACCAGCGGATGATGGTTTTACCCTTGAATAGATATGAAAGAGAAGCAAAACTCACCATTTCCCCACTTTTCTTTTTTCATATGTTGAATATACAAGAGAAGTGAGAATTCAAACTCAAGTTCATTTTCCCCTCGTAGGACTGAGTTGGAGGGACTACAGTCCAAGGTTCTGCAAGAACGAGAACGCTACCATTACCAGGCCCTCAACACAGGCGCTATCTCGGCCGTCCCACGTTTCAGCATCAACGACAGGTTCTCTCTCAACCGCGACGATGCCAGCTATACGCTCAGCATCGAGGTCCAAGTTGCTATCGACAACGTTCTTCTACAGAGCGACGTCCCGATTGATCTCTTAGACACAGAGAAGAACACGGCTGTGGTTAGCTACAGCGCTTGTGATACTGAGGTACTTTGTTTTATCATGTACATTTCTGAATTGTGCTAATATGGCTTGCATGTAGAATTCACAAAAGAGAAATTCTTCTACAACCAAGGTGATACTGAGATATTAACCTTGATCATATACATCTCATGATCATGTTAACATATCTTACATGTAGATTTCACAAAAGAGAAATTCCTCTACAGCACAGGTGAAACTGTGGTATTCACTTTGATCATGTACATTTTACGATCGTGTATATGTCTTGTAAGTAGATTTCACAAAAGAAAAATTCTTCTGAAGTAATAGACACACATGCAACAGGGTGAATGTGAGTTAATACAACACTTGTGATGCTGTGTAGATGTTTCTGGTTTGATCTAACTACTAAAGTTTTCAGCATGCTCTAACATGTTTTGCAAAGTTTTAATTTATCATTTCACTGCAAAAAAATGTATATATCGATTTTAAACAATATATAAACTTCACCTCAAAACAAAGTGCCAAAGAAAATCATTTGAAATGTATATTTTGAAAATTTAGTGTTAAGTGTTGATTATCCTTCACTATGAAGCTATGAATTTAGTTTATATAATATTCAATCATATTGATTTACTGCAGATGAAGGCATAAACTTTGGCACAGCCAGTCAATAACAGGTAAAGATCCTTACAAAATGTGAATGCGTCGCCCAAGCAGAAAATAGAGTGAAGTGGTGAAAAGTACCACTCATATCCATTATTGATTGTAGTTTTTGTGCTACTGGTAATCTTTACACAGAATGGGAACTTCTTGTTGGCGACGTACCGTTGCCAGGCCAACACGACTCGGCTGGAGCTGAAGATCCGGAGCATCGAGGGGCAGTACGGCACCCTGCAGGCCTACATCACACCCCGTCTTCAGCCTAAGACTTGCCAGCTGAGACAGTATCAGATTAAGCCTCTGTCCCTCCATCAACGCACCCACATGCTGGACGACTCAAGGTCAGGCAATCCAGAGTTTTAGGGGGATGAATTATTTTAGGCTGCTAAGATCTGCCTGTGGTTAGGGTTAACTTCAGGTTAGGGTTAGAATGAGGGTTAGGGTTAGAGTTAGGATGTCTTAACCCTAAACCTAACTCTAACCCTAGCCCCTATCCCTCCAACTACACACTCACATGCTGGATGACTCAAGGTCAGGCAATCTGGGGTTTTAGGGGCATGACCATCCTGAATTCCAGAATACAATATGACATTAACTTTGTGGAGTGATTTGTCTTTACATGCTCAGACCAATGAACTAGTTGAAGCTAACAGGCTAGTGCTCACTGGCTGAGATCCACTCCTGGGTCTCTTACTATATATATGTACATCCCAGAATACAATATGACATTAACTATGTGGAGTGAATTGTCTTTAAATGCTTAGACTAATGAACCAGTTGAAGCTAACAGGCCAGTTCTCACTACCCGAGATCCATTCCTGGGTCTCATACTATATGTACATCCCAGAATACAATATGACATTAACTTTGTGGAGTGAATTGTCTTTAAATGCTCAGACCAATGAACCAGTTGAAGCTAACAGGCCAGTTCTCACTACCCGAGATCCATTCCTGGGTCTCATACTATATGTACATCCCAGAATACAATATGACATTAACTTTGTGGAGTGAATTGTCTTTAAATGCTCAGACCAATGAACCAGTTGAAGCTAACGGGCCAGTTCTCACTGGCTGAGATCCACTCCTGGGTGTCCTACTGCCTCCCGGAGATCCCAGAACGCACCCCTCCTGGTGACTCCATCAACTTCCACTTCCTGTCAACGTTTCTGGAGACACAGCTTGACTGCCTCTACAAGTAAGTGACGAGCCGATCAGAACAGGGATGTGGGGAGGTGATTAATGGGCCATGTCGCATATTACATTAATGGTAATTACCATGGCAGCAGGTGCAATAATGAGAGCTCATTGGCTGTTGCCATGGTAGGTACCATTGATGGTAGTTTCCAAGAATTGTAAACCTATACACAACATGGCCCCAGTAGCCACAAATCTGGCTGTAGAGCTTTGTATCTGCTTTCATTTCAATGTGTTAGGATTCCCATCCGGAAAGATCAAATGTAGGAAGTGCTTCAAAGTGGTATATTGATTAGGACTTAGTAAAAGCTGCCAAGCGGCCGCCAAGACCAGCAAATAGTTGTGATTGATATCTGAGATACAAATAATAATGATAATAAATAACTGAACATTATCATGATCACTGTTGTCAATGACAGGAAGGGGGAAGGTGTCTTCCGCTCAGACAACATCTCCACCATCTCCATCCTGAAGGACGTGCTGACCAAGGAGGCCACCAAGAGGAAGATCAACCTCAGTATCTCCTACGAGCTGGCCGAGGGGTCAGTGGCCCACACCTTGCGCCGCATCCACCCGAAGCTCGAGCATCAGCTGCTGTTGGCCAAGAAGGTGCAACTGGTCGACGCACTCAAGGCGAGTATTGAACCTAGGACCTGAGATTCAGAGGTTGGTGGCCTTTACTTTGAGTAGCTTACACGGAAGCTGAAGCATCAGCTGTTTTTGGTTCAGAAGATGCAACTGGTCGACGCACTCAAGGTGAGTATTGAATCTAGGACCTAAGAATCAGGGGTTGGGGGCCTTTACTTTGAGCAGCTTACACCTGAAGCTGGAGCATCAGCTGTTTTTGGTTCCGAAGGTGCAACTGGTCGACGCGCTTAAGGTGAGTATTGAACCTAGGACCTGATTGTGAGGCATAGAGGTTAGTGGCCCTCACTTTGAGCAGTTTACTCCTGAAAGTATAACTTAAGTTAATGAATTATATTATGTAAAGCTGTTTTAACTGTCCTATTACTTGTGGTTATTGTTCTTGTTGTCATATGTATTCACTCATACATGATTTATTAAGGTGTATGACATAAAAACTATACCATAAATTTGAAACAATCCTTTCAATAATTAATAGAGGAAAGGTTGATCACGTTTGCTGCAGAGCAGTAATCCTTGGATACAGATTGTCTTAGAAGGTCCTAAGCCAAGGCTCCATGCTTACCTGTCACTCAAATACTCCCTGCCATGCACATTACCAGCTGGACACACATCCTTTGATTTTCACTAACAAAATGCAATTTAGAGGTACATATATGGGCTGGTGCGGATGCCCTACGACTTAGCTTTTTACCTAATGGTATGAGTTCTGACCGTTTCGAAATCAACCATCAATGCTTATCAATAACGTCATTGTTCTTCTATCACGCTTCCCAGGAGCTTCAGATCCATGAGGGAGACCTGGACTTCATGTCTCCGGAATACCGCCAGATCCTGGAGGAGGCTGATCGGCTCCAGGAGGAGTACAAGAAACAGCCCTGCCACCTGGAACGACTCTATGGTGAGCGATCACTAATTTCTCCTCAAATAGGCAACACAATTATACTTTTTATACTACCTGAGCACTTACTTAAATCCTCCTCAATCAGGAAACATAATCATTCTTTTTATACAGTTTGAGCTCTTACTTGAATACTGCAATATTCAACACAATCATTCTTTTTATATAGCTTTAAATAGACAACACAATCATTCTTTTTATGTACTTTTAAGTAGGCAACACAATCATTCTTTTATATATTTTTAAATAGGCAACACTATTATTTTTTTTATATTGCTTGAGCAAGTACTTAAATCTTCCTTAAGTAGGCAACAGAAGCATATTTAAGCAGTTTGAGTACTTACTTAAATCCTCAAATAGGTAACACAACCATTCTTTTTCTACACGTTCCTTTTTCTTGCTTCAGTTCTGCTGCTAGATGGTCCATTAGGTATTCAGTTTCTTTTTACATTGATTACCTTGTTTAAACATGCAAACATTTTCCTATCAAATCCGTTTGGCACTCTTCTATGATTGTTATATTCCTGAGTTAAAAAAAAGAAAGAAAGATGGATATCCAGGTTGTAATGTAGAGAGACTGCATTTACTCTGTGTGTGCCATGTTTGGATTTTGTCACAAATATTGCACAGAAATTTCATTGAGCAAGGAGTTAAAGTAAGTGATAAAAAAAAACTCCACAAATAAAGGAAATAAAGGAACATTTTCACATTACTTTCATCATTCATCATACCATTGTTTTGTCTCTCTTGATTCCAGGCATGATCACAGATCTCTTCATCGACAAGTTCAAGTTCAAGGGGTCAAATGTGAAAACCAAGGTGCCTCAGCTCCTTGAGGTCCTCGACAACTACGAGCTGGACAACCTCGTCGCCTTCTTCGAGTCTGGAGGAGTTTGAAACATCGCCTTTGTAGACGATGATCTCGTAAAATAGACTTTCTGCTTTGATGTTGTCATTAGCACACAAATGGACCTACTTGTAATATTGAACTGATATGTTTTTCTTTGAATCTGGAGGAATCTGAATCGGCACGCTTGCAGACACTTCAAGGAGATGTAGAAGACGATAGTATTCTAAAAATAAAAAGACTTTATGCATCAGTATGCGTCATTAAAACCCACATATGGGCCTACATGTAATATTGAGCCGACCCATCCCAGATACGCTTTCCCCCGGATCTGGAGGAGTTTGAATATCGCCCTCGTTTGGCTTGCAGACCCTGTAAGGAAGACGATAGTATTCTAAAATAGACTTTATGCATTGATGTGAGTCGTTATGGCACACATACAGGCCTATATGTAATATTGACCCAACTCCATCCCACATATATACTGCCGCAAGATTGCCACAGAAATTTAAATGCACAGTAACATGACATCTTAGTTAGGCAGCCATCCCCATAGGGTCACCTTTCATTGACTTTGTGTACGCGTGGTCATTCCCAATTTGTACAAAAAAGTTTTTTTTATGACAGTGTACTGAAATTGGGTCTACTTTCATGAATCATCAAAAGGTGGGGTGTGTTTGTTTCTTTGAAATGTTGCAAAAGGGGCATTTTTGTAAAGGTGGAATTGATATGCACAGAATAAGGGTGGTTCTGTGGGCCAATTTGTACTCACTTATGTGTAAAATAGAGGTGATTGAAAATGGGTGAAAATGGTCAGCGTGAATACGGGATGATTTTGTACCTAGGGAACAATCATGCATTATGCTGTTGTGTGTGCTTAGCTCGTACCCTGCATGGGGTCACTTGTCTGTAAGGTTCCTAGGAGTTGGATCCTTCGCGGCTCTAGGCAATACGTCTGTCTCTGCATTGCTCCTGTTCTCCTCTGCAGATAAGCGTTTCCATCATTTATATTGATGTTTCGGCACAAAGAGCTAAACAATTTACATTTCACAGCTTCAAAGTTAAGCAATTCTCTGTGTGGTCCATATTGTTGTCTTAATTTGTGCCAACTTTTCTTTGATATTAGTGCAAGTTTAACATAATCGCTCATGTAATATTGCCGCCCAAAACGAAGAAATGGCTTTTACAAAGAAAGATCCATACAATATCCAGCATTGGATATATGGATATTTATAACTGGGAAATGTATTTAAATATCCTAATTTAAATGTACATAATTTATGTACACATCTGTGCTACATAAATGAAATGTCCATGAATGTTTCAGAAATATTTTGGAGCCAATTGGTACGCCTTCAAACATGTAGTCACTTACATGTTGTTTCATTCATTGAATTTCTCCTTACTTTCACAGGTGTTCATGAATATTATTTTAGAGTCATTTTTTTCTTTAAATATAGATGCATAAAAAAAACTAAAACAGTCAAACTGTTATAACAAAACTGTAGGAATATGTATGCCTAATCTATCTCCACTTCCTGGAGTTTCTCGATCTGGTGTTCATGTTCGAGAAGGTGAATAGTTTGCAAGACTGTCAAATGAACTATATAGTTCGTGCCCAAGAAATACCCTAAAAGCCCATTGATTTTTCTTATTTTTGTATTGATATGGAAACAGAGTCAAATTACAATTTGTATACAATTGTAAATTCTTGCAATATATCTTTATTTATGACCAATATGTGTAAATATGGACATAGCGTGTATGTGTGTATCTTTGTAAATTAAAACAGCACTTCACATATGCTTACATTTGTCAGTGTTCTGTCATTGCCTAGTTTGTCAACATATCTTGCATTTTCTCCTTGGAATCTGCAATGTTCAACTGTGGTTGAACATGAAAACTGAAGTCTTCGGATATATTGAAGCTTATGCTTAGAACTTTGGTGTGGTATTTCAAAACTTTTCTCGTAACTCCGCTCCTAAGATTTCTCCACGACCACAAAGTTAGGATCAGTCCTAGTTTGGAGAGCCCGATGAGATGCTGTGATTGTGATTGGCTGTTCATAAATGAAACACTTCTCTCCATTGGCATTAGCTAATGCGCAATGGGTGGGGTCAAACCCTCCCTAATTTGCATTAAGAGAGTCCTAAGAGAACGTTCTAGAATACCAATTTCTTACTCTCTTAGGCACCTCCTAACTCAGGGACTTAGGAGAAAACTTAGGATAACTTCTGGAATACCACCCTTGGTCTTTTCTAGGCCCCAAATAGTTGAATGTAGGGAATTTGCATGGCCACAGATTCACACTAAGCTAGAATGTGCCGTGGCAGAGCATAAACAATTCTACTGTCTCTTGCTCATCTTATTTCACTGTTCATAAACTCAATTATAAGTGCCTAGTTTTAAACATAACCATCCTCCCTCTGAGTCCTGATGTTTCTCTTGTCCATACCTCTCTTTTTTATCACCAAGATAAACATGATACCCCAATCATTGTTTTTGTCAATCATAATTACTTCCAATGTCTAAATTCAAATTGATGCCTTGCAATACAAGGAAACTATAGAAAAACCTGTCGTCTACAAACAATCACTCATCGCACCCACCATACTTAAGGCAACGACTTAAACTGAGGAATGACAATTTCACATCAAAGAATTCAGTTATGTTTCTTTTTATTTATAAATATCTGCTGCCTACTATACACGGAAGCAGCATAGAAACTTTTTTTTTCTGTTATTGTAAAAACAATGAGTAATAACGTGATCTATTCTACACGATTCAACTTCCAACAACCTGATATTTCCTTTCTGAAGACAAATAAAACCATACCTTTTCTTTTTGTCATTTTGGAAACATTAATCTATCCAGAGAAAGATGATTTGAAATGGATGAACAATTTCTGTTTAGTAACGGTACCAAAGCACAAAGTACAATGTGTCATATTTGCAGGTGTAAGCCAAAAGGTAATTTACTCAATTGTGTAATTCTTAGAAATTGACAAGCAAAGTTAATAACCGATTAATAATTGATAATTCAATTTGCATTGAGTCTATATCATACATGTAGATATAATGACCAGTAATATATTGTTTGATATCTGACATCTTATGTGGTGAGGAGGTCAAAAGCTAAATTAAATAATACTTAACCATCATGAGATCAACATTTACCAAATCATATTTATACCCCACAAAATGAAATAAGCAATCTTCTTGAATTTACCCCATACTACTAAAGAGTGAAATGTAGCCAGTTCGCCTACAATACGTGTTCAAACAATAGTTATTAAGCATAAAACCCGTCTGTAAATGTTGATGGTTACAACCTATATTCCAGCACAAAACATAATACATCAGCTTGCAATCGGAGAATATAATGATTTTTTAAAACAAAGAGTACAGGAGGCTTTAAAAAATGATATAAATAATAAAAATGAAGAATCTAAGTCTACTTATTACATAATATGTACAAGTTCTGAAAAACAGTAATATTACAATACTGTGCATGAACTGTTTATTAACATGCGGGCCGATTTTAGTTGACTTTCCAGTAGTCTGGTGGTTAACCTGTGTTCGCATAGCACCATTCACAACATTTACAAGCTTGTTTAATATTCATGTTTTGAAGTTTTATCACATTCCAACTAAAAGGAAAAAATGAAATTAGTGTTGCAAACTAGTTTTGATATACATTCTTGATCAGATTCTTGGTTATGTTATCAAATCCTCTGTTGATAATCTACAGTGTTAATGCTGAAGATATCAATTATATCCAAGCTGTCACAACAATCATTTTGGAATTAAATTTATGTTAATATGATCACTGATTGCTAGCTAAATCTGCCCAACATATTAAATCATGCAGCATGTAGATATGGTGCTCATATCACACAGGAGAAAGCTAAAATACCATGACAACAAAAGCTCATCATGTCACCAGACCTAGAATAGCAACAAATCAAAATGGTTAGTTTCTACTTTAGAATATGAATATAATGATACACAAAAACATGAACCAATATACAAAACTTGGTGTAATTACACACAAAGTACATTACAAGGAAGTAACCCACAAGAAAATATCAGTCATTACTATTACTGTACGTTGTTTGACATAAATTGATTGGAATCCTACATTAACATACCCCCTGAAGCTTGCATTCCTCAAAAGGAAAATATTGGGTCGTACTAATATTCATCATTTTAAAATGTGTTCATGTACATTAAATGTCAGCACAAACTTCAATATCTTCAGGCATTGTACTCGCTATAACTTAAAACATACACGATATGTCTAAAAGAATGTAATACTTATATATGCCACCTTTCCTCATTCCAAACAAATGCATAAAAGAAAAGAAATATGCTGCTTCCTTACAACATTTCTTTACGAGTTTACAATACATTTTTTCTTTGCATAAGACCGGGTTTCCTCTCTGATATCCTGAGAGATACACAATTTCTCCTTTTCATCGATAGGTCTTGATTTGTTGAAATCCACTTACTGAAGTAATGTTTGACACCTTCCACAATTTTTCTCTCTGACCTAACCCTCTGCCAATTCGGTCAATCAAATTTTAGAATTAGAATTGGTCCACTTCCATATCATTTTAACCACAGCAATATATCAAAATAACAAAGAATATATACTGGACACCTAATCAGATTCTGAAATTTTATCCTAACATCTGGCTTTCAACTTGTTATCATGTGAAGATTGCCTTGCTACACTACCTCATGTGCACAACACCTAGAAAGTTTGGAAGAGACTGGAAAATGTTCTTTCATCTATGATCCCTTAAGACCACTACCACTGATACAACTCGCTCGTTCTCTCTAGTCCTATGCTACGTCACAAAGAAGTCTTGGTCCACTATTAGATGTACAATCTTGCATATAATATGTCCACGTACTAAATTGAGGAGAGAAAAAAAAAGACTGAGAAAATACTTCATATGGTACAAGCTATATCAACTCTGGTCAATTTCCACTCTTTCTACAGATCCTCTCCATAAAAATATCTCTGGATAAACTCAGTCTTCTCCATTGCTTTGTGATTCCCTCATTTCACAAAGAAGTTGGACTCCTCATGTTTGTAAAGGCAATATGCTTCCGTTATATGGCGATATGAATGGAATAAATATTTTCTCCGCATGTTGCTCATATTCCCACATTTTCCAATTGGTGATCTTCCAACACATATGTAATGATTTGTGACATTTTTAGTGCAAGAGACAACTCTAAATAATGATGATTTCATTACCAGTTTTCTTGTTCAGTCCCCCCCCCCCCCCCCCCCCACAATTTCCTCAACACCAGAAAGGTATGGAAAGCAAGATTCCTCACCACCAAATCAATGTCATCCCCCCTGAAAAAGTATTTAAAAAAAAAAAAAAACATAGTAATCCTGGCTACACCAAAGGGGGAGCGCCCCCTCACTTCTTCTTGCCCTTGGCAGGGAGTGTCTGGGAAGCATGGTGGGCTGCGTCCTCGGCTGCTTGCTGCTTCTTCTGGTTGAAGAGGTTGATCTCCTCGCTCAGCACTCGCCGCTGCTCGTCCAGCTTCTTCTTCTCATCTGCGTATTCCTTCTTTACTTTGTCGAACCGCTCATGCAGCTGCGAAAAGAAAGAAGACAGAATTATGAATATGTCACTATAATATGTACAAAGACAACTACATATAATGCAATGCAAACAAGATCCCATGAAGAGAAGGAAAAAAAAAATTCTCATAGAGTATCATGTAAAAAGAATTTCAGCGCACCCCTTCTTAATGTTGTCAAACCGCTCATGCAGCTGGCAAAAGATGGGAGACAGAATTATGAATATTTCATCATAATATGAACAAAAGCAACTACATGTAATGCAATGCAAACAAGAGCCCATGAATTTTTACAGAGTATCACATGAAGAGAATTCCGGCACACCCCTTCTTAAGGTTGTCAAACCGCTCATGCAGTTGGGAAAAGACAGATGGACAGAATTGGAGTATAACTTTATGCTTGAAAAGCAGCCCCTGTAAATCATTTTCATGGATTGTAATTGTTTTGGGGGGCATTTTTTAAAGTACAAGTATTTCAAGATCAAGCATATTGAAATAGGGTTGGCCTTCAAATAAAGTATCCACCTTTTAGGTCATTCCTTCACTCTCTTTTTAAAGCTTTTTTTTATTATTATTGGTTACATCTATTGTTTGTGCAATGTTTGTGTTTATTATTACATGAGTATTGTAAGTGTGCATTAATTGTTCATGTTCTGGATGTCACTTTGATTGAGAATAAACAATACTGAAGTGAAATGAAATACATTAGTAATTTGAACTCACCTCCTTCTCCATGGTCTTGAGCTGAGCTTCCTTCACCTTGACTCTCTCCACAAACACCTGCCTCATCTTGTCCTCCTTGTGCTGCAAGGCCTTGACGTGCTCCTCTCGCTTCAGCTCGTATGTCTCCTGCAGGCTATAGAGGGCGACAAACAACCCACGCAAGGCAGGGTCAATACACTTTTGAAATGGAGTTTCGAGTCAGAGAGAGAGCACTGGAGAGGATTATGGTCGGAATTACGAGAAGAGACAAGGTCAGAGATGAGGATTTCAACGAGAAAACAAATATCAGGGATATCATACAGGAAATAAAAAAAAACAAAGAAATGGAGATAGGGAAGCCACCTTGCACAGGAAAAGACAAAACATGGACACATGATATAACTAATTGAACACTAATTTTACACCTCACAAGCCATTGGCTTTCTGGTGATGCATTATATTCATTGTTCATGAAAGTTTTTCATTTTTGTTTGTTTAATGAATAAAGCATTGACTTGAATTGAACACCAAGAACACAAACCAGACATAGAGGCAGACACAGTAGGCATTGGATGGAAGACATCCACAAATCCCTGGGTGTTACATGGGTGTGACATGCACACGAGAGAAGAAGATGAATTGGTGATAAAGACAACTATTGTACGACTCTGCGACTGGCTGTATTGCTCAATCATTGGATTTGTGCAAGAAGGTAATGCCATATTTACAGCATTAGGCCCTTACGACTGCAAAATCGTGGCAAAATTGTGTCATCGGTGGTGGCTTTGAGGCCTCTCTGTTGCCCCACACCACCCCAAGAGTTGTTTACTATCTACCTAGGGCCCTCTTTCACCAAGATGTGCAGAAGTTACACAGGACTAAACGCACGACTGGTAACCTGTTCTTATGCTAAATGAGGTACCCCAATTTGTTCCTGTTTTTAACAAAGTAGGTGTGAATTTCTTCAAACCTAATCAAATTTGACAAATCATAAACTTTATATTCAGACGCTTGTTAACAACAAGAATTTTAATCCGCAAAGATCAGGTATCAACTTAAGTTGATGGGAATACAAATTATTAAAAATCTGTTTTGGTACCCAAGAGCAGGTCATTAGTCAAGCGTAAAGTTGTGCATTAAATACGCAATCTCGGTGTAACACTCCCCTGGTGTTCTTACCTCATGGGTTTGTTGTCGGCTGCCGTGTCCATGAAGCCCATCTCCTCCAGCTTGCAGCGGCGGTAGAGCTCATAGTGACGTGTGTGCGTCTGCTCGATCAGATCCTCCATGTTGGTACGGATCAGCATCTCCCGCAGCTTCACAAAGTCACAGTGGTTCTCGTTCTCAACTACAGGTGCAATCAGGAAATCCCATCATTCAATCATTAACATATTCAGTCCACACCAAGTACTACAAATATGTGGTTTGGGGCTATTTCTCTTAATATAAAATATTATAAATACCTAAAACAAAAAGTAAGACAGTATAACACAAGACTAATCCATTTTGGGTTAGATTTTAGTGGAAGGGCTTTCTGGGGTAATTTCAATTTACAAAGAACCTGGGGGGTGTTTCACCAAGCTATTCGTAAGTTACGAACGACTTTACGAACGACTGGTGATCCCTTCTTGTGCTAAATGCGTTACCACACTTTGTTCATTGAGAATGTGATTTAGCACAAGAAGGGATCACCAGTCCTTCGTAAAGTCGTTAGTAACTTACGAACAGCTTGGTGAAACACCCCCCAGACTTGTTTTTCATTTAATTACAGGATGGAACACTCTATCCTTACTACTGTGTGTATGCCTAAAATTTCTTTGTAAATCCATTTTTGTTGTTAAGTGATATGTTTCATTCGAAATTATTATTTAAGTTGAAATGAAGGTGAATTATTCATTAAATAGGTTTAACCTATGCTTTGCTCGTCAAATTGGCACAATCATTACTCTAAATGGTATATCCTTATGTGATGTTAATTTACAATGGAATGTCAACAAACTTACAAGCACAGACATTCACAGTGCATCTTAGATGATGAGAACTTGTCCCCATGTTCAGTACCTAGCCTTGCGCTATGGTCACAACAACGTACCTTGTACGATACCCCAAGGGTACTGCCTGGCTCGCACCATCTTGTTTCCCATCTTCACCTCCTCCGTGCTCCCAACAACAGCAAATGGAAGGTGACCCTGTTCACATGAAAGGTAAAGAAATAAGCCCTTAATGGAAGGTGATGCTGTTCATAACTAAAGTAGAGCAGAATTCATTTAATGGGAGCTGACCCTGTTCATACCAAATGTATAGCCGAAATTACATGATGGAAGGTGACCCTGTTACCAAAGGTATAGCAGAATTTATATAATCAAAGGTGACCCTGTTCATACCAAAGGTAAAGCAGAATTTATATAATCGAAGGTGACCCTGTTCATACCAAAGGTAAAGCAGAATTTATATAATTGAAGGTGACCCTGTTCATACCAAAGGTAAAGCAGAATTTATATAATTGAAGGTGACCCTGTTCATACCAAAGGTAAAGCAGAATTTATATAATTGAAGGTGACCCTGTTCATACCAAAGGTAAAGCAGAATTTATATAATTGAAGGTGACCCTGTTCATACCAAAGGTAAAGCAGAATTTGTATAATTGAAGGTGACCCTGTTCATACCAAAGGTAAAGCAGAATTTATATAATTGAAGGTGACCCTGTTCATACCAAAGGTAAAGCAGAATTTATATAATTGAAGGTGACCCTGTTCATACCAAAGGTAAAGCAGAATTTATATAATTGAAGGTGACCCTGTTCATACCAAAGGTAAAGCAGAATTTGTATAATTGAAAGTGACTCTGTTCATACCAAAGGTATAGCAAAATCACATGAGAGTGACCCTGTTTATACATAAGGTACAGCACAAACAAAGAGGGAAAGAATCCACAGCAATATGGAGGAAAGCAATATCACGTGAGGGGGCTAAAGTATCCTTATCATACAAAGAGAAAGAGACAGAAAGAGAGGGACGAGGAAGCCAGACTTACGTTCATGGTTGAGTTGAGTGATGCCACGGTCTCATCATCGGTGGGGAACTGGTAGATCTGCACTCCATTACTCACTAGCTCACTCATGATCTAAAACGTACAAAAGAACGATTCAAGTGACTTAAAATGCATTGATCCCCTGTGTAGTTTGCCTCTCTAGTGTGTTCACACTCATTTCAGTAAACAACAGATTTTGTTTGCAGCTGAACAGGGACAACTGAGTGTCTAACAGGAGCATGGTAACAAGATCAGTAGCCTATGGTCAGCCAATGTACACCCTAAACACAATGTGCAGTACTCAACCGCCCACTTTCTTTTAAAAGGAGTTTCTTGCAGCGATATCCAATGGAAATCTTTATTCGATTATCAAAGTTTCAAATTTATTCACATTCTCTGAAAAAGGCATACAACACAAAATCATTTACATAACAAAGGATAACACGATTGTTTCTTTCTTTGACATTCCTCACTACTGGTCTAACCTTAAGAAAGCATGACTGTGGTATAGTAGTCAGAGCTCTTGACTCTTGCGGAGAAATCCTGGATTCGAGCCCAGTCCAGTGCATACACCATTGGACAAGATGTTGTGCTCATGCTTGTCTCTCTCAACCCAGGATTAATAAATGGGTACCTGGCAGGATTTACTTCTGATCTCATTCGATGAACTAGCTTCTAGTTCCGAATACAGCTGCTTCGCTAAGTCTTAAGTAATAATCAAGCACTTTAAGTGGAGGTGGAGGTGTCGTGGTGTGGTGGTTGTGTGGTGGTTGTGTACTGTGACTGAAGATCTCAAGGTCCCAGGTTCAATCCCACCCATGACACTTGTGTCCTTCAGGAAGATACTTTATCCACATTGCTGCTCTCCACCCAGGAGTATAAATGGGTACCTGGTAGGAGGTGGACGATCATGTGAATGATCTTGTCCCAGCGCCGATATCTGGCAGCGGGCAAGGAATACTCCCCAGGGAGTGGAGATGGTGCACATGTGTGTGCATGATATGTTCTTGTATCCAGCGACCAGGGCTCACATTGTAACATCCCTCTTAATTCAGTCTCCGGACTGCGATGGGAAAGACCAATACCATTAAAAAAAAAAAAAAAAAAATTGGTACTTCATACTAAGAAATTGCTATTTAATAAAAGCCGATCCGCGTTATCATTCTCATCCCACACTCACCTTGATCTTAAAGCGGTGCAGCTCGCTCTTGGAGATGGTGTCTGCCTTGGCAATGACGGGGATGATGTTGACCTTGCTGTCCAGCTTCTTCATGGTGACCAGGTCCAGAGACTTGAGGGAGTGGCCGGTAGGGGCGATGAAGTACAGGCAGGTGTGGATGCGGGTGTCGTGGTACAGGTGGAACGCTCGCTTGATCTTCAGCTCCTCCTGCAGGTAGTTCTCAAACTGGGCGTCGATGTACTCCACAATGGACTTGTAGCTGTGGGCGAGGGAGGGGAATATAGATAAGTCAACTGAGAGCCGAAAATCTGGACTCCATTTACTCCACAATGGACGTGTAGCTACGAGTGAAAGAGGGGTAAATGGATAGTAAGTCAACTGAGGTGTCGAAACTCTGGACTCAATTTACTCCACAATGGACGTGTAGCTACGAGAAGGACATGACTGGATAATAATTCAACTGGATTTGTAGCTTTGAGAGGGGGATGAATGGATAATTTAACTGAAAGTCTAGACTACGGATGCTATCAACTTGATAAACTCTAAAAATGGATTTGGATTTGTAGCAATGGGCAAGGAGAGGGGAGAGGAAAGTGGTAAATGGATAGTAAGTCAACTGAGGACTTGATTTATTCTACAATGGACTTTTAGCTGCATGAAGGAGATGAACGGACAATAATTCAACTAGATTTGTAGCTATGAGAGGGGGGATGACTGAATAATAATTGAACTGACAGTCTAGACTCTGAATGCTGTCAACTTGATGAACTCCACAATGGATTTGTAGCTATGGGGGAGGAGAAGGGGGGAGAGGGAAGTTGTAAATGGATAGTAAGTCAACTGAGGTGTTGAAACTCTGGACTTGATTTACCCTTCAATGGACTTGAAGCTACGAGAAGGAGATGAAGGGATAATAATATAACTGGATTTGTAGCTTTGAGAGGGGGATGAATGGATAATAATTTCACTGAAAGTCTAGACTCTGAATGCTATCAATTTGATGAACTCCACAATTCATTTGTAGCAATGGGCGAGGAGGGGGAAAGGGAAGTGGTAAATGGATAACAAGTCAACTGAGGTGTAGAAAGTCTGGACTCAATTAACTCTACAATGAACTTGTAGCTACAAGGAGGAGATGAATGGATAATAATTCAACTGGATTTGTAGTTGTGAGAGGGGGATGAGTGGAAAATAATTCAACTGAAAGAGTGGACGATGGACATGTTTAACTCCAGACAAACTCTACAATGGATTTGAAGCTATGAGAGGGGGGTAAATGGATAATGATAATAAAAATACACTGTGGACATGTTTAAGTCCATAATGGATTTGTATATGTAGAGTGGGGGGGGGGGTGCATGGATAAAATTAAAATGGAAGTGATTAGACTCTGGACGCTATCAACTCAATGTACTCCACAATGGATTTGTAGCTATGACAGGGGGATAAATGAGCAATAACTAAAAAGTCTAAACTCTGGACTCTGTGTATGTACAAAGTGGTGTCATCATAGCCATTCTTTTGCATGTTTATGGTTCTCAACGACATTACTCAAGTGACAGTTTCACTTGACTGGCATTGTCTCAAACCGGTTTCGATGAACAGATAAATGGATGAATGGATACAATGGACTACAGCTGCTAGGAGATCTTGACAGTCTGTTGAAGTGCTGAGTGCTTTTGGCAGAATTAATCATTGGGATTATACATGTAACTTTTTGGGGAACCATTACTCGAGACCATCCTTCTTTACTTCCTCAGAATTTCCTTCAACTTCTTATGTTCTAGGTTTCCCCTTCATCTACCTAACTTTCTTTCAACTTCTTCTTCCTTGTTCTCTAAGTGCTGCTTCACCTTCTTCCCATCTTCCTTAGTCCATCTTTTTCACCTTCGCATTACTTCCTGTTAATTTCCGTCTTTTTCATTCTCTCCCTTCACTCGTCTGCCATCTCCAATTCTGTTTAAGATACATTAATAACAACAACAAGCCCTCACCCTTCAAGTGACACATATCCTGGACTCACCTCTCATCTTTGTTGATCTGGTCCCCAAAGCCTACTGTGTTCACTATCGTTAGCTTCAACCTTACATTGGTCTCTTGCAGTTCTGTAGGAAGACAGAGAGAAGGAGGGAGGGGGTCATTAGACTACATCACTGTCCTGTACATGTATGGAAAATTGCCAAATAATTCAAAAGATGTTAGTATTCTTTTGGAGAGGCATCAGAGAGCTATATAAGCAATTTTTCTTTAATCCAATCAAAGGGATGTACATGTAGCTATCAGTTTTAGAGATCATTCAAATCAAATCATTAATTTTAAAGTACAATTACCATGCGTTTTTCAGCCAAGTTTGACAAAACATTGTCCCTTTTAAAATTGTGCAATAATATAAATAATAATCAAATTTAACAATAATAATGATAGTAATTATCGCTACTATATTAACACTATCATTAATTTAACCCGTTTAAAATTTGAATCTCATACAGAATGGGTTAATATGACAGGGGACATGCTGCATATAAAGGTTCTGGTAGATACATGTGTATGTCCTACTGCACTATTTGGCTTGCAGTGAACTGTATTTTCTACCGCATTAACTCAGTATTTAAGAGCCTTGAGTAATGACTTCCTTTCCAGATGCCTATCTTGGGCCGGAGAGGAAAGGCAGATACTGCTTCCCGACAGTCCATTCAGACACTTATATGTTATCACCTCACTTCAGGGATAAATATATCAATGGAAATGTAGCTCATGTCAGTACAGTTTCCAAAGTGCTATCTTAAAGGGAAAGTCTACCCTGAAGTTTTAATCAAAGCAGAAAAACGAAAGCAACATTTTGGTGAAGGCTTGGCGAAAATCCATCATTGGATTTATAAGTAAGTTTTGGCTTTATTAAAGTTTAAATTTGTGACGTCACTTGCACAGTGCCCTGCTACGTGTATATGCTGTGTGCCGTATGATTACATTAATTGCCCTATTTCTGTTTATTTACTACATAAATCTTCTTCACACATGCGTGTGTAAAAACATGTATCTAACAATATATCAAATGCACAGGTAAAATGGTATATTCTTTTGACAAAATAGAATACAACATATAATAGGGTACCAGGCAAGAGAAGTTCCAAGTTCATAACTCTGTTATTCTTTGACAGATTTTTGCTAAACCTTCAGTCTTTCACCAACTTGTTGCTTTCATGTCACTGCTTTTATTGAAACCAACTCAACTTAAGAGCGAACTTTCCCTTTAATTCAGGTGGTTTTTAGTGATCACTACTTTCACCAAATTTAATAGCTTCCTTATTGTCACTTGCATGATTGTCCTCAAACTTCAGCCAGTCTTCTGTGATTTAGCTGTTCTCAATGGAAACAAACTCATTATGAGGAACTTGCGCAGCTTCAAAAAGCACATCTTAATGAAATAGAGGGTCTGATGATCTAAAATCATAATTCTGTGACCATTTAAAGGATGTTATGATAAGTGTAAAAATCATTTCAAGAAAAAATAAGTAACCACAATGGCATAAAAGGAGGAAATAACAGCAAAGAATGTACATTTTAGCTAAAATCTACCCATTTCACCTCATGACCATTTTGAGGATGTAAATGTGTGTTATGTTTGAAAATACACTTGGGGAAGCCGACAAGTTTCCCCATATGGAAAAAAAGATACAGGTACAGACAGTATGCTTTTCCTCTGTCAACTTTGTGCATATAGACATTTACTAGTAGACAGTGCTTGACATACAGCTGGTACGGGGTCATGCTTAATTTCCTTCCTTGAAGAGGATGGATTTGGCTTTCAATAGCGTTATGCGAGATAACTTGTTAGACCTAACCTGCACTGAAATAGCTTGCCATTGGGGGAGATAAAGACAAAATATCACAACCTTTTTTGTCATTTTCTCCCCAATTTTTGGCTAGGCCCATGTTTTTGTACAGGAATTATTTTCTTTTTCAGGAGCTATTTTGTTATGCCTCCAAAACAATTTTTATCTTTTTTAATTCTCAATTTGAGGAGTTACTCTTTTACTTTCAGGGGTTTCTTTTTCACACTCAAATCCAGCAATAACATAGCCTTCCTGTTTTAGGGTCGGAAATACAGGCAGGTTTGTCGATCAATGATATTCTATGAGGACGAAGTATATTTGTTCGGTTGCACCCATTAAAGGGTTTTTTTCAGGTTTCAGGTAATATACAAGAAATTATGGTGGACAAATTGCTTGATGCCTCCACAAAGTTTTTATGCTGGACTGACCTAATGTGAACAATTTGATTTCACTAGGTGCGTCTTCATTAGCCCGATCAGACGAAATAGCGAGCTGTTTTGCTGATCCGGGGAACTAGCCTGAAGTTGCAATCGCGTCTTCATTAGCTCGAAACTCGGGGAAACGTAAGCTCGAAACTCGGGATGCATAAATTATCCTGATGTTAGCACATGTGTAGTGTGTGACGGGAATAGGCCACGACCGCGTGACTTCGGTTGTGAGCTCGCATTCACGCACGTATAAAAACCTAACGTACATGTAAACAGTGCCTTGTGCGCGCTGATGCGTGCCGGGGTTGGAAAATTTTCGGGATAATGAAGACGCTCCAAGCGAGCTCGAGCTATTTCGCGAACTAGCTCGAGCTAGCATCATCTAGCCCAATATTTCTTGGGAAATTTTCTCGACCAAATAGCTCGCTATTTTGCCTGATCTGGCTAATGAAGACGCAAATACATGTAGCTACTGTAGCTATTTCGTTGATCTGGCTAGCTAACCCGATCAGAACAAGCTCGCTATTTCATCCACATCGGGCTAGTGAAGATGCCCCTACTGTTTGCATTTGCTTGCAGTTAGACCCCTGGGGAGGAAAGGTAAGGGATGAACGCGATATCAACCAACATTCAGAACAATCTGAACTCACTGTTCATGTCTATTTATTCATGTATTTATTTTGTCTCCTTTTACCAGGGTAGCCCTGTCAGTGAGCTAAGCACTGTTTTCCCCCAGAGAGCCCTGGAAATGTCTGTAAGTACGTGAACAATTTGCTATTAGTTGGATCTTTAACAGGGAGTGTGGGGGCGAGGGGGGGGGGGGGGTTATGATCCTGATGAAGGATTATCACCTCACGTAGTTGACCTCCCTTGGACTCGTGGTGAGGCGTTAATATCCTGAAGAAGGATTATTCCCACATCTTTCATCTTGCCACTAAATGTGAACTCACTGTGTTCAGTTGGACCCCTGGCAAGGCATCAATACCTTGAAGAGGGTTCATTGCAACATCCTTCCATTAAATTCAAACTTTCTATGTACAGTATTCCAATGCCTTCCAATGTACACCTGATAGGGACTAGTAGGGGGTAGATATCACAAAGAGGGTTTACTGTTGTGATATCTTCCATATTTCCACTTAGTGTGAACGCACTGTACAGTATGCTTTCAAGTGTACCCCTGACAGGAAGTGAAGGGGTGTTGATATCCTGAAGTGGAATTATTACGTTGTATATCTTCTGAATGTGAACTCACCATATGTGTTTGCTTTCAGTTGGACCCCTGGGAGGGAGTGGGCTGCCTGAACGTTCTCAAACTCTGTGTTGAAGAGAGTGTCCATCAGTGTCGACTTCCCCAGCCCAGTCTCACCTATGAGGGAGAGGAAGAAGGAGAGGAACATAACATGAAGCTACAATGAACATATTTCATACAGCTGTATAAAACGATACACACAACTTAAATGCAATTTACTACATTTTGAAAATGCTCATATTCTATTCACATTCTATATCAACAGACGTCAAAATAAGTATTCTCAATTTCATTTTTTTTTTGCCTTTTAAACCCCTCAGTGCTAAGTAAATAAAAGACAATCTACTTGTATGCCCCTGGCAATGAGGCAGTATTTTTGTACACTGTACCAGAATAATATAGAAGTGTTTCAGTAGGGAAGTAGGGGTGTCATTGGAGAGTTGGGGTAGTTTGCAGGCATACATACCATTTTCTCCTTATAGTGCATGAAGAACAGTCTGCATTAAATGTTTTGCTCCAATTATTTATTTCTTCAAAGGAATATCACTTGAATCTTATTTTGTAAAAAAGAAGGGTATTGTAGTGTACAATATCCTTCCATATTACAAAGTACTGTAAAAGTTGAAATTTTTGCGCATTTCGCGCGGCGTGTATTTGGCCGAAAATAAAAACATGCGAATATATTTGCGCCTAAACGAAGTTCATATTGGCGCGCTTTGTATGCGCGCTTGCTTTGATGCATCACGCATCCCGTACGTAGGCCTACGTTTATGGTTTAGCCTTTGTCAGCGTTTCAACAACATCATCATGCTATTGCCACTGTCCGGCCAGCACTGGCGTGGCAGTGGTGAGCTGAGTGATTTGATCGTCCGAAGGGCAGGACAACCCGCGAAATTAAAAACCAGCGAAATTCATTTTACTCCGCCAAGCATGAAAAATTAATCGCATGAAAATTTCCACTTTTACACTAAGTTTCAAGTGATATTTTCACTTCTATATTCTTATTCATTGTACTACTCAAATATGACAGGAAAAGTTTGTACCATGTTCAATGTAAATGGAGCACATTTAGTATAGCACTGTGTGTGTATGTACTGTAACTAATAAATGCAGTTACGAAGATATGGTCAACTGTTCAATATTAAATCAAAACATGTTGCATACGAACATGTATGTGCATTACTTCATATTTCTATGTCCAATCCCAAGAAACTACAGTAGGAAATCGCTATATTTGTCACTGGCCCTTAATGTAATATCAGCGAGGGTGGGTGAGTGGATGGGAGAGATTCTACCAATAGCCAAGTGTAAAGCTTTGCTGAAAAGAAAAGAAGTTGGTTTCATCAACAAATCAATGAAGTACCCATTGTCATTAAATACCCCTTCCCCACTACCCCATATCCTTGTACCATGAACAGTACAAGTACAGTACCACCCCCTTTCTCTGGCCATGCTATTATGATGCACTGGACCATTTCACCACAAATACGTGACCTTTTGTGGCTTGCGTGAAAGGAATACAGGATTTCCTATTGGGCTAACCACAGACTCCTTTTAATGAAAAGCGGCTCCTACACCCTTCTGCACTGATTACCTGACAAGAAATTTTGTTAATGCTACTGGTGTACATGTATTTTTGACACTTAAAACACACATTTACCATAGAAGAATATTTTATCTGGCACACAAACCATTAAAGGAGCTATCTATGGTAGTCACTCACAAGTTTATTTTCTTCATTGGCTCCAGATTGCTAGTAATAATCGTATCCAAAAACAGTTCAAATTACCCATGAGTGGTGAGTTCCCTGGCCATTTGTCATGTCATACAGAAAGCTGACACTCTTGTGTACAATACGCAGAGCTGTCAACCCATATTATTTCACACACATTCAACAATGTTGTAACTTATGCAGTACCTAGAATATCATGCAAATAATTTTCAACCTGCAACTGGCAACTGAAGTACATGTAAATGCACTACAGGTGTACATATATCTACCAGTCTCTACCAGACATACAAACAAAACCCTTCTAAAGAATAATTGATTCAATTACCTAACTACATACACACTGTATATACCACATCTGTGTCTCAATTTTCAATATTTCTTTTTAGGGTTTGGTTCTCCTTTAAATCCAACAATGTGCCTGCCTGCCAGGATCGCAGTTTCAGGTAATCACCATACCTGGAATATCCCTGCACAGTTTAATGACTGCATCAATATCCACAGTATGTTTCTGTGCCAGCAATACATGTACACTATGTACACTTAACTACAGGCTTACATGTGCATGTATTGTTCTAGCATGATACAGTTAAGTATAGTACAGTACAGTGTCCATTACATGTAGTACTGTATCTGTGAAAAGAATACATAAGACAGGGGATCAGGCTGATTTTACCAATGAACAGTACATGTAGCCCCAGGGGGAAAAAAATCCTGTGGAAACTTGGATTTTCTGATACACTTCAAAAATACTTTTTTTCCACTATCATACTGTACTAATTTTTATTTTGCAGCTTAGCACAAAAGCAGAATAAATGTACGGGGTGAAGAACTGTTCAACAAAATAATCTTTGGTTAAAGTAGTCATGGAAGGAATACTGATACATGTATGTGTGTCAAGTAACAAAAAAGGAGAGTCAGCTTTGCAATGTTTGGAATGCAGGTTTGCGGTAAATACCTCATGGCAATGTCTGTAGCACGGCCTGTTTTGACAGTTTGTTGATATAATACATGTATGAGGCTTCTCACTTGATCCTGGATTCATCCCCTTATGGTTACTACATGTACAGTGCATGTCACTGCAGCTTAATCCTTTGCATGCTACTACATAGCCATTGGAACAACAGATTTCACAGCATTTATTATAGAATGGGTGTCAGAATCTCTGCAATCTGATTGGCTAATTACCCGTAATTGCCGTGTAATTTTTTTTTACTGGCAGCACGCGATATCAACACGATATCAACACGATATCGCGATACCGAGAATTGACATGATCGATACCAATGTTGTTTACGCTAATGGCGGCACCCACGAACCACGAGAAACTCCGATAAAGTGAGATGAAGAATTGAAACAAATTTTGGACGATTCAGACGCTTTCAGTGAGTACAAATTCAATTCAAAACATCGAATACTCATTTTCTACATTTAAACGCTTTCTAGAGGTGAAACACGTAAATTTGGAAGATATTTCGAACGGAGAAGAGGACAAACTCATGACTGAATTCTACGCTGTCGCAGCACTGTGAGACGTTGCTGCGGTGATTTGCCCACTAACGTGCATTGCGAATACGTTCATTTGGGCACTCAATGCCACCCTGGACATTCGCAGTAAATGTCTTTCCTGGGGGGTGTTTCACCAAGCTGTTCGTAAGTTACGAACGACTTTACGAGCGACTGGTGATCCCTTCTTGTGCTAAATGCGATACCACGCTTTGTTCATTGAGAATCTGATTTAGCACAAGAAGGGATCACCAGTCGCTCGTAAAGTCGTTCGTAACTTACGAACAACTTGGTGAAACACCACCCTGATATGACTACGTCGTTTAAATAATTGTTATCAAATTAAAGCGTGATGAACTTGGTAGTTCTAAACATGCTGACTATATTTCTCCACTTGACATGGTCTATGGAGAAAATCATCTCATATTTTAGCTGTGATATTTGGACAGTTGTCTACGTGAAAAATCAATAATTTTTAGTCTTGCCAGATTTTCCAATCATTGATGATCATTGATGATGAAGATGGATCTCTGGCTCTGCAATCTGATTGGACAATAACCATGCATCCGGTAATTACCGGATGCATGATTCTGTCATAACCATGCATCCGGTAATTACCAGACGCATGATTTTTCCATGCATCCGGTAAATGATGTTGACAGAGATTTTTCGCTTTTTTATCAGATTTTGGGGCCCATTCTATAAAACAGATGATGCACAGGTTTATTTCGTGGGTAAGTAGGATTGTGTACACGCGGTACCTCTGAATTTTGCCCGAAACCCACTCGGCTTCGCCTCGTGGGTTCAGGCAATTCAGAGGTACCTTGTGAACACAATTCCTACTGACCCACTCAAACCTGTGCATCATTTGTATACTGTACAAAGTACATGCACATGTGCTTTTCTTCTTATAAACAAAGAAATATACAGTGTGTCCCAGAAAAAAGGAAACCTGTTTTTCGAGGTCGATAACGTAATCATAAAATATCATATTATCATAAAAATAACAGCAATATTGAGAGTAAAGTATATTCTTTCGTTTGGTACTAAATTCACGATGAATTGTTCACGTATGACTGATTTAAAGCAATTACAAGTGCTCGACGTCAGAAACGTTTTGCGCAGAATAATGAATGTTGTTTGCACTACATCGATGCTTTTTTACAAATTTTGACCATTTATCCTGCGTAAATTGATTTTGACAATTATTTTTAAAGCACCTGTTGCTCCTCAACGCATGACTCTTATCTATCATGTGAGGTGTCAAATGAAAGAAGAAACATTGTGCTTTCTAATGATGTGTATAATATTCCATGATTTTTTTTCAGTCAACTAGAGAAACAACACAGAATCTCGGTTTCCTTTTTTCTGGGACACACTGTATAGCTGTGGGCAACATCAGATTTTGTATCAATTACCTTATTTTGGAAATACATTTACTTGATGCAAATGAAATGATCTACACTGTACATGTACATTGTTATACACTACAAAGTGGGTAGACTCTGCATGTACTTGATCGGTACTTAAAATAAAACAAGAGATTGATTGATAATTTATCCAAGCCCTTCATAGATCAGTGCCGTAATCATGTGAGACATGTTTCACTTCTCAAACCTCTCAATCACCCATCTCATCGTTACAAAGAAAAGGCAGACAATGAAATACATGTAATACAAATGATGCTCTAGGCATTAGGCCCGTTCACACACACCGGAAATCGAAATTACAATCGCGATCCAAATTTCGATTTTTTTTTTTCGACCGTTCATACACAGGGAAAAATCGCACTTCCCAGCAAGGAAAGAACGATCAGTGGCCAAATTGCGCATGCGCGAAACTTGCATGACCGAAGACTGACCCCGCTGTCCCAATAGAGTTTCGCGCGCGCGCGATTCAAAGAGACGCTGGGCAAAATAATCGCGATTTTTCTGAAAAATCGCACTAATAGTGCGAGTTGGATCGCGATTAGGATCGCGGAAATTAATGCGATTTTTCTGTCCACACTGAAAAAATTTTCGAAATTTTGATCGCGATTAGAAAATCGATTTTTAAATCGCACTTTTTCCCTTGTGTGTGAACGGGCCTATTGTCTCAAGTATGCATGGTACAAAAGAATAATGACTTTTATAGTACATCATTGCAAGCCGATAGACTTACATGTACATGTAGCAGAAATACTTGCCTATGAAGATTTAATGATCAGAATTCAGTGCTAGAAATAACAATTTCATTTAAAATTCAAAACTTCCTGTACCGTATTTTTCGGTGTATAAGACGCATGTTTTTCCCCTTGAAAATCACGCCAAAGTCCGGGTGCGTCTTATACACGGCGTTAGAAAAAGTCGGGTCTTTCAAACTTACACGTATACACATGTATGGGACTATGCATTGTGTGACAACAATCAACATTTAACAACAAAATAAATGGCTTTGATAGCCCGACATAATACCGGTAATACGATCTCAATCACATCATCCGCATAATTACAGGTACGAAGAAAGCACCAGGACTAGTATTTGTCTGAGACACCTCAAAGAAACCGCTAGCTAGAAAGCTAAGCCCTAAGGATAACCTCCGTTAGATCAGAGCCGCTATTGTTGCTTTGATCCGGCCTCGAGGTGGCGCTGTACACATTATCGTTCGCGGAGATTTTTTTTTTTTTATCTCCGAGGCCAAAAGGTGTACAGCGCCACCTGGAGGTCGGATCAAAGCCACAATAGCGGCTCTGATCTAACGGAGGTTATCCTTAGGGCTTAGCTTTCTAGCTAGCGGTTTCTTTGTGGTATCTCTGACAAATACTAGTTCTGGTGCTTTCTTTGAACTGGTAATTATGCTGATGATGTGATTGAGATCGTATTACCGTTATTGTGTCAGGCTATCAAAGCCATCTATTTTGTTGTTGGATGTTGATTGTTGTCACACAATGCATAGTCCCATACATGTGTATACATGTACGTGAGACCCGATTTTTTTTTTTTTTTTCAAATTGCGTGCTCAAAGTCGGGGTGCGTCTTATGTGCGAGGGCGTCTTATCTGCCGGTCGATACGGTATCCGTCTGATTTTGATAGTTAACTTAATCATAAGGGTTTCATGCTCCTTTAAGCCAACAACCAAATACTACACGGAATGACGATTAAAGGGAAAGTCCATCATGAAGTTAAGTTGGTTTTTATAAAAGCAGAAAGATGAAAGAAACAAATAAATGAAGGTTTGACATAAATTTGTCAAAGAAAGGATAATATGACATGAAAGCTAAACACATACTACTTCTTTAAGAAATGTATATTTTCTCAAAATGATACATTTACCTATGCATTTGATCATTAGATAATTAATTTCACTCACTACGACAAAGATTTACTGATCAAAAAGAAGGAAAATGTCAATTTGTGGAATTAAACAGCACACAACGTATGGGAGAGCAGCTCCAAGTGACGTCACAAAATTAAAACTTTTTAAAAAACGTCGTAACTGTCTTATCCTTTGACAGATTTTTGTCAAACTTTCACTAATACATTGCTCTCATTTTTCTGCTTTAATCAGAACCAATCTAATATCAGGGTTGACTTTCCCTTTAATAGCATTAGAGGATAATAGGAGCCTCTTGCAGGCCCACACCCTGACAGGTGCAAGGATCAGGTGCAGTGGCCTGTTCATCCCGATTGCTATCCCACTTGAGGTGACGAGGTCATTATCCTTCAACATTAATATTCATCACTATCAACACAGCTTACTTTCAGCTCTTTGTTTGTGTAGGATCACTGTTGATTTAACATGAATAACTGCATCAAACTTTTTTCTTTTTTAAAAAATATTTTAACTTTTGAAGGGTTAGGATTACCATCAGGGTAAATGTATACTTAGCATTAGCTTGGGTAAGTTTTACTTCAGTATTCTTCTCAGCCCTCTCAGTCTCGTAGGATATAATCGTGTTACAATTTACACAGGACTCTCATACTTGTAACCGAAGAGGTTAAGGGCTAGTGTGAAGATAGAACTTTCATACAAAATGTGAATCAGACCAAATGACAACAATAGCACTTGACTTACCGACACAGAGGATGTTGAAGGCGAACCCCTGGTTGACGGACTTGTTGACCAGCTGGTCCGGGAGGCTGTCGAAGCCCACATGGCCGGCCAGGTTCAGGTTCCTACTCCTCTCCTGCGCATCCTGGTGCCCCACCTACATTGTATTACAAAGTCAACATCATACATCTTTAGAGAACATAAACATGGCCAGCCAACTTTGCAGTCACAAAGTCAGTGTTATAGACAGAGAATGGCCTGTCAACGTTGACCCACTGGTCATAGAGGCAACATCACAGAGAACATGAAAATAACCAATCAACTTCGCCTTACCTGTCACAAAGTCAACATCACAGAAAACATGAACATGGTCTGTCACAAAGTCAACGTCAGAGACAGAGAACATGAAAATGGCTTGTCAACTTCTTCAAGTCTGCATTGTGAAACCCCAAACTGAGGCTCAGGTTCATGCTACATGTAATTGCAATATGATTTCTGTGCGAGACAAGATGCTAGTCTATGGGCCTTGGGGACGTATTAACATACATGTACATGTACATGTAATGTACCTTTGGTGCAAAGACATGACCATTGCACAAAGAGTGTTATGACACTGTGCATGTAATATCCATGTACATGTACAATGTCTGTTTGGTTATGTTCAACTTAGCATTGTTGCAACCTAACCCTGTTGGCTGCTATGTATGGCAAATGAACTGAGAATGCTGATGTTATGAACACACACTGCGCTACGATGAAATGTCTGCATATTCACTGACCTTGCCTTTCAATCAGCCTGCTTGGTAATGATTCCAGCAAGCTAGCATGACTTCTCCTTGGCTTTACATACAAATGTATTGGTATCTTGTGTAATTTATCAGTGGATTCCACTTTGGCTTCAGTTTCTTTTTAACATCCCGACTCCAGTGTGGGATTGTACTGTTACCGCTAATGCTATGGTACTGAAACATGACTTTAGATAAATATTAAATGAGGAGCTCTCCAACATGCATGTCCCCTCCTCCTTTATTTCTTTTCCGCAAGCCTGTGAACTTTGGATCCATTGAACTCATCATACTTTCCATCTCTTTCTGCCATTGTTGTTACTCCTAGCGTTAGTAACTCTTGTTTGTTAATGCTGCAATCATTTTACAACATGAAGTAGATAAGCAGCCTGTATTCTTGAGAGTCCAAATCAGACAGACAGACCACTTATACTGTGCATACAAATCATGTTTTAATGGAATGGAAAATATGATGCATAGAAACTTAGTATGCTTTTGCTTTTAAAAAATACATTTGGCTGAAAAAGAAAAGAAAAACAGGTGTGCATGTGTAGCTAAACCCTCAACTTCTCCTTGGAATGAAAAATAATAGCAACATTGACATTCATCTTCTCTTTATTTCCCTTAATTTATAATTACATTAACAAACATATATCCCAGGACACCTGTATGTACATACTACATGTACTAATGTAGACCAATATCACCATGAAAAGATATTAAGAAAAAAGACAAATCAAATCAATAGTACATGTAGGGCAATTAATTCCAATCGCCATGCACCAAAACTGAAGCATTTAAATGCAACATTCTCTAAAACAAAGTGGTGGAACATCGTTCATCAATGAATTTTAGGAACACATATCACTCACGTCCCCTTTGTTTCACATCCAATTTAATAAGGGGCCCGATGGCATGTCAAGCACCCATTCACTGACCGATCCGACTCAGGCTTAGCTTTATGGACACCTCGACTTGGTGAATGACTACCAAATGGGGTTTCATGTTGTGTGTGTTACATGTAAGAGCTTACATGTACATACACCAGTATGTCTAATCTCATACAGCTCTGTAATACCACTTTCATTTTTTCTCCCCCTCCATCATGCTTAAATGCGTACAAACACACTCCCTGAATGTACTGAATGTACCAAACTCCCATCTCTTACTTACAGTATTTTTTTTTACTCTCTTACTTTAAATGCTGAAAAATTGAGGAGAAATTACTGGAATCATCATGATTATATCTTTACAAACTGCGTGGCAAAACCAAACCAAACAAATGCATGTCTGTTATCACAGCAATCAAAATAAAGGAGTGGAAAAACCTATCCATTATGATGTGAGGGGTGCAAATACTATACTAAGCTGAAGGCGATCTAGTAGCTGTAATTTGAAAGGCACTAAAATCTTGATCCGCTTTTAAAGCGGCACACTCACTACACTAGTACCGTTATCATTCTAGCATGATACCGATTTGGCTTTATGAAAGAATAGCGGTTCAGTTTTAGCACCTCATTCACACTTTCACGCCTCATAATCACTGTAGTGTAAGGATTTTTTTTTTGAAGTAGAAAACACTTCCTCTCATGATGTTGATTTTTTTTTACACAGAAAAGCATGACAATAGTTTGAGAAGAACTCTGAAAAATTTGATGACACAAGTGATTTTGTTAATTTAATAGAATTGTAGTTACAAGGTATGACATCTGCATGTACAATGTAATATTAGCAGTTCCAATCCTAATTCCAATCATTGACTAAGTGGGTCTGGTTGCAGTACACTTATACAGAGCTACCAACATTGAAATTCAACAATCAGAAAGATTTTGGTAAATTTAATCAGAAACCAGGGAGATGTCAATCAAATGCATACAATCTAATGCCAATAATCTCTCAATAATCAGGGAGATTGACCGATGTTATGAAATCCAATGCAGTATTATTTGTATACTTTCAGGGAGTCTTCTGGGATATCACATAGATTTGGCAGCTGTGGCTCTATAGCTCCTTTTCATCCTTGTAATGGGAAGGGGGTGGTCTTTTGTCAGTTATACTGTACTTAGACTATCTTAGTGAAAGTTGGAATTAGAAATGTCCCTGAAGGTAAGGCTATGACAATTTTTTTTTTAAAACCTCCACAAATCTGCAGGTGATATACAGTGTCCACGTTTTGTGTTGAATAAGTTTCATCTTTCAGCTGCATGATAATGAACATGATATATACTGCTCTTCCCCATAAATCAAGAAAAGAAAGTCAAGTCCAACTAATGATCAACCGTGCATTGATTATCAAAGGGTGCATGAACTTTAGTAGTAGTACATGTGTTTACAAAATTAAAAGATGCGATCAAAATCATAGGTCATTCTAAATACTATGAAACCGAGCTGTAAGCTAAAGGAATGAAAGTGGGGATGGTTAATGTAGCAGACATTAGTTCTTTGCTTGTTTATCTCACCGTCTCTTCCTCATTTCCATCCGGAATGTTGACCTGAAAAGTTAAAGAAGGAGTGATCAATGGACTCTTCTCACAATACATCAATGGACTCTTCTTACAACACATTCGCTACTGTGAAACTGAGGTAGTAAAGTTACACATAAGAAATAACAAAATACAGGTATTAAAACAAGATTATTATACCAGGGCTCCATTACCTGATGGGGCTCATACTACACTCTAGTACCAATGTGTATGATTTAATAAGTCAGACTTGATGAATGAATTTAATGGAACTATTCAATGATTTAAGTTGTATATTACATTGTATATCATTTCAATTAAATATTATGTGAATGTGTATTAGTTGCAAAATTTAGTGTGCAAAATGCAATATGCATTAATATATGGCCATCTTTAACTTATCAAGAGCCTGCAGCATACATTGTACTTGTCATGCATGTAAACTGGAGACTATTAATTATCATATGTACAGTATTTAACATTATACATGTAACTAATGATTAAAGAGTACCAATATCTCCCAGCAAACCAAATGGAACACAAGTTTTACAATGTACAACAATATTGACAGCTGTAGATTGCTATACTATGAAACATGAACAGTATTTTCACAGCTCGCACACGTACATGTACAAACACGTATGTGCACAATTACCATGAGCTATCTTGCTGTTGATATCAAACATACATAAGTTTATCATGCCCAATACACCTGTACATAGTATTGACAAGCCAATGGAATAAGCAGTGCATGCTTGATATAAAATCTTCACAGAAAACCTATATGTACAATGTACATGTTCATGTAGGACCTCAAATAAACAAAAAGTGTTCATCCTCTAAATGCAAGAAGCTGTGGAATGGAGTAAAACAAATTCTGAATGCAATGCGAACGTAGATAAAAAAAAAAACTATGAAATTAATGAGTGGAGAGAAAGCTATTGGTTAGTGTGGCTATTTCTGAGGTTTCCTCTCACCATCTCCTCTCCCTCCAGCACATCCTCATTGTCAATCTACAAATGAACAGACACAAGGATGAGAGCAACTGCCCACCTCTCATGATAAGACACTAGTAAGCAAACATCCATCTCAATGGAACCCACATCTACTCAACAAGTCACATTCATCATAAATGACAATTTCATACATTGCAACATTATTTCTCCCAACTACAAAATGCAAAGATTAGTAACAAAAAATAATAATAAAATATGAGTGTACTGGCAAGACTGGATTTTATTTAACAGTTCCTTCACATACCATTTATCCATATTTTAAACATGCATGCGTTGTATGTTCTGCACAGTACATGTAAGTGCCCCATTACAAAATACATATCCCTTCAGCTCCACAATGCCCTGCCCAACACACTACTAGTAACCATAACTTAGGCGATGAATACATGTGGGCTGAAAAAGAAATAAAAAATGAGAATTACTTCTCTTGGCGACCTGTGAAACAGAATCCTCATCCATGTATGTAAATGAAGTAAATGTGATACCAGATCAAACATTCAAGTGCAAGGTCCTTCTCAGTTCTCACCATCTGCTGCTGCTCCTCCTCTTCCTCCTCCACTTCTTCCTCTTCTTCCTCTCCACCCTGGCTAACTACCTGAAATGTTAGGGAGGGAGAATAATCCATCCACCAATACCACACTAAGACAATGAGCAATGTTGCATCTTTGCAATCTATTGTCATTCTCTTCATCACAAATGCACAATCCATCTTTGTACTTATCAAAAACTGTAGATTCACTCAATCAACAATCAATATGTCAAGTTAGGATTGATTTCTATAGCAACTCATTTTCTAAAATTGAGTATTAGATTGATTGTGCAAAGTATGTATCTTCTTGATACAAAGCCCAGAAAAGGAAGGTTGTTGTTGTTGTTTTTGTGTTTATCAAATGGATCTACTATCCAATGCTCAGTCTGGTCAAAAAGATTCTTTCAGAATGATTTCTTTCCTTCTTTGTAATGAATATAATAATAAATTCTTCAAAATCATGAAATAACAATTATTTATCGAATGAGATTGTTTCAATATGTTAACAACCATTACACTCACTCCAGATTTATATGAATGTAATACACTCTTAATTCTTGAAATTACATCATTTTGCTTCATTGTCAATGTTCCAACTTGATATATGAAATTATACGACATGTATACATGTGTACATGAAATGCGATTGACAAGTTACACTTAGTTGTAATTATGGTGTGAAACATGAAAACAAAAGCTTGGAATAAAAAAAGATGTGCCCATAGGAATAGCCATCCCTGGCATAAGCTTTCAGTTACACTCCAGTTCCACAATGCTTTAGCCTAAAAAGCATCATGCTGAACTGGACAAAATATACCTTGGTTGAAAAATACGGCTCCTTCCCTTTCTCTTTCCCTATGCGAATTCCTTGAGCTGTTGTGTGCATGTACATGAAAGTAAACATGAAGCAACAAAATAATAAAATTGGTGCACAGATCTAGATGTACATGTATCATGACAAATTTCCTCACCATCACGTCTTCATTCTCAATTGCAACCTGAAACACATTTGTACCCAGCTAAACTCCTGTGGGTAATAGTGTTGTTTTCACGTCTGTTACCCCCAATGAAATCATAAATACTCACATGTTACAAAGGAACTTTTTGGCTTCCCTCCTTATGAAACTTTGTCAAACATGAAATGGCTTAATTTTGAATTTACACGTAATTACACTTGCATATGTGAATGGTATGAAACCTTGAAACAAAAATTATGACATTAAAGCTCATACAATATACTGGATGCCTTGAGACTGTGAGTGATAAAAAAAGAAGCAACAAAAACTGAATATGGTGCTGAGATGTTATATGGATTCTTTCCTCACCATCTCCTCCTCTTCTCCATCTTCGTTTGCAACCTGAAAAGTTGAGAAAATTTACTCTCAGGGTAGGATAGCTTTGAGACAGGAACATTTTTACTGAAACTCTGTATGTTAACGCATGACAATCAAGTTGAGCTCTTTCTCAAAAATCAAAATTAATTGATTTTTGTTTGAAGAAGAGTGATTTATCCATGCTTTTTTCTTTTCTTTCAATGAAATGTTTGACATATGAATTGCAACGCATGTGTAGTGTAATACATAGAAACATTGAAATGAGTACAAAGGACCAATTGCATTGAATGCCCTGGCACATAACTTTATTTTGTAGGGCAGCCAACCTTGCAAGATATTTTTTTTCTGTTGGGACACAATGAAGAAGAACATGTATTTTCTTTCTTAAGGAATCAGTTGCAGCAATGACACAGAAGTTGACATGAGAAAGGCACGAGGGCCGAGGGAAATAGAATATTATCCCTACATGGGATAAACATGTAATGGCATGTGACATGATTACAGTGTACAATGTGAGATTCTACATTATCTAAAATGTATATGTCGATAGGCGTTTTATTACTGATGAAGTTTCTCACCATCTCTTCCTCCTCCTCCTCTCCTTCCGGATGTTCAACCTGAAAAGTTACATTGACAAATTCAATGCCAGAGTTTTAAAATGAAGACGTTTCAACATTACCCACGATTATGTGGCCATTAATTTGGAGTCATTGACTATGTACAATGCCACTGCCTGGCAGTGCAGTTGTTGCCAGGGCATTCTGTGAATTCTAGTAAGAGTTTTGGATTTGGAATTGGATAGCTGAACAATATTATTTAGTGTTACGTTGACATGTCCCTTTCTATCATTGTTGTGCTGTGACTAACATCATACCATGGTGTTAGTCCCAGCAGTAGTTACCTAGCCATATCCATACTCCATAGCTTTACCAGACTAGTCGCTTGCTCGCTGTATCGTATGTAGATCTGTGGACTAAGCCAAGGCTTCAAAGGCTAAGTCCACAATTCATGCTGCCGCAGTACAGTACAGCGGAATGCATACAGCGATCAACGCCTCGCTGCCCCGTGCCAGCGCTAGCGGGTCGGCTAGCCCGACGGGGTCACGCCCATGGCCTAATGCGTGTATTCACATGCAACAAAGCTTTCACTTTCTCACTTTTGGAAACACATTTTGCATACTCTTTGTCAAGCACTGACAACGTTTTCATGCTTACTGTATAGTCACTATAAACTCAGCAATCATACAAAAACACTCTTATTTAACAAATATTCTTTAAAGTGCAAAAACATACCGAGTTTTGATGTGCTTCCGCCCTTTGCTCGTTCTCCATCGTCATTTTGGATCAGCCGTGTAACGTAAAATTGACCCGCTAATTTAGCGCCCTCTATAGCGTGCGATATGCATTATGCGCGTATGTCATGCACGTACGTAGTTCGTATTTCAGTACTCTTGTCAATAACTAGTAGTAGTTGAAAAATGCATGAAACACATCAATTTGTTACGTTGCATTTCAGGAATTTCCTGGGGAAAAATGCAAATAGACTGTACATGATATACAAAGGAAACATTATACGCTCAGTAATAGACTACGGGTGTGAAGCGTATAATGCGGCATCCTCTCCTGTCTTTAAAAAAAAAAAAATCAATTCAGCATGAAAAATAATGCATTGTTACTGGCGCTACAAAAACTACCTCGCTAGCCGCCCTCCAAGTGGAATGTGGACCCCCCCCCCCCCCTTAGAATTTAAGAGCAACCTTTTTGTAGACAAGTGTAAATTCTTGAAACTCGAAAAGAGAACCACCCAATAAAAGATGTTTTGAAAAGTTGCTGGCAACATAATGGCCCGAAGGTAAAGGACGATTACGCAGCAGAGCATGTAAATTATAGGCCTCCCTTTTTGAAAAATAATCAGATCATATTCACCGTATCTTTTTAGACTTGCGCCAGACCGCATCATTAGATATCCACACACAAGTATCCACACAAAATAGTTTACCAGCTGAATGGCAGCTAGTTACAAACAAAGTTGTCTCAACAAAGTGGCAAAATCATATATAAATATTCACGGATGGGTCTAAGCTACTAGCAGAATGGCATGACAGGAGAAGCATATTATCATATTTCAAAGTAGAAAGACTGTACAGAATCTCCCCAGTAGGTATGATGAGGGCAGAACCAATTGCTATCGCTCTAGCTTCGGGGATTGATTGAAGAGGCCCTCCCCGTGTTAGTTAAATGACTCGATTTTCGCCATCGAGGAAATACACAATTTGAAAGAATCCTGTATCGTATCAGAAATATCAGAAAAAAAATCACATATTTGAATACATAGGTATCACGGTTCACTTTGAATGTGCTCTTGCTCATTGTAGTATATAGCCGGAAATGAGTATGTTGATTATTTGGCTTAGAAAAAGCTGTTATAAAAAATGAAATATTGACATTGTAGTCCCTATACAAGCAGACAAGAATTTGGCAAATGCAGTGGGATTCCAATACAACGGGTAGATTAATTTACACTCTCCAACCTATTATACAACCTAAATCTCAGGTTAATCTCATTAACAGAAAATCATACACAAATTAAAACTGGGAAAAGGTAACAAGTCTTTATAAATTTCGTCTCAACAGACATAAAAGCGGGCTTTGCGGTTACTGTGAAGTGCACGAAAGAGTCGATCACTCTCTACTGCATTGTAAGGAATACAAGGAGCAAAAAAAAAACAACTCTTTACATGCTTCCGAAAAAACCCATGACAAGCTCTAGTAATATGTTACATCAAAACAACTGATAAATACAGATAAATTTAACTACTCCTATATCAGCAAAATAACAAGGAAGTTCGTCCCACATACGCATACATTTCATTCACACATGCACTATTCTTGTTTTTTACATGTTTTAAGAAATCATTGGAAGAGCGATTACAATTAGTCTAGTTGCCCTCCCAAAGAAGCCTATGTCTTAGACCCTCCGCTTTGTGTTATCTTGTTCACAAGGATGAATGAAAAGAGTACAGATTTGCGTAAGTTGTTGTTGTTTTGTTTTGTTTTGTTTTGTTTTTCCTTCCTTTTTTTCGCGCACACTATTGTGCTTACAGTATTATCATCAGGAAAAGTGGTTACATGTTTGTAGTTTGTAGTTGTTTCGAGGAAATAAAATCAAATCTAGATTGTTGTTTGTTTCCTTCTTTTTGTATGTGTAAGTATGTTTATATACCCATAACTTCTTGCTATATTAAATATTGAAATGCATGAAACAAGTGAACAGAATAATGTACGCATGTCCTTGGTTATAAAGCAATCATTTTGGAAGAGCAACTACAAGGTTGTATTTGCCCCCCCCCCAAAAAAAAAAAAACAACAACAACAAAAACAACAACAACAGCAAGAACTTACAGAAGCCTATAGCTTTGAGACCGTCCCCGTTTCATTTTATTTTTGTGTTTAGATCAATCATTGTTTTGAGAGAGCGATTACAGTATTTTAGTAGCTCTCTTAAAGGGTTTATAGTTTTGAGACCAATCACTTTGTTGTACTTTCTTTAGAAGCGTGAATACATGAATATCAGATCGTTCGCATAGATTAAATATTTTGTTCTTGATTTTGCAGTATCCATTTGAGAGAACGATTTCGAGGTTGGACTTGCCCTCTGATTATGGTGAAGCCACTATCTTGGCGCAATTCTGAAATTTTGGTGTCGCTAAGGATTCTGCTTATATTATTAAGAAATTAAACATTGCAGATGATGGTTCTTGCATCTCATCGCTTCGGTGGCACTTGCCGATAAAAATGAGACCCATTTTACCGGGAAATAAAGCCCCAAGAAAATAAAATGGCACACTAAATGCGGGATAAGTGTGAAAAACACCCTGTCGCCAGAAAAGAAAATCTGTCATTTGAATGTTTTTTCATCAAATATTCACAAGACATCTTTCTAAAAACGCATTAAAAATAAACGTTTTTGATTGTCCATGTGAGATATTGAAGAAAAATTGTGTTGCTCTTGATATGAATAATATTTTACATCAACCAAAATTTGTCCCAAATTATCTGTAACATACGTTACCACGTTTTAACGAAATGTGTTTTAGGGAAGAAAAGTCAGTTGTTCCATCGGAATAATGTTTTTCTGTTTCACAACAGATATCGAACCTACAACCGTGTAGATTAGCATTTAGATATTTGAACAATTTTGCCAAATATGAAAATTCCTTTTTAGTGAAAGAAAGTGTATTAAGTAGTGTAACATACGTCACCATCGTTTGTGTTTATTCAGAAAAGCATGCGCATTCGATCTCTATTTATTTTTAGGCATTGAAGTATGAAAGCTAGTGAATCGAGAAAAAAGAAAAAATAACCACTCTAAGTTTGAAATATATGACAATTAATAAAATATTTGTAACCTACGTTACGTAACATACGTTACCAGTTTGATATATTCTTCTAATTAACTTGTGTAAATCCATTTCCCCGGAACATATACATTGGTACCCATCTTAAATATTTAGTTCCCTCTGCGGCAATTGAAAGAAACCTTAGCAACCTCATGGAATCCACATAAATGAATGGTGCGCTGTTGGCTAGTCATCTTAAAGTGTTCAAAAACAAATAGGTAAGTAGAGATCGATAGTATATTTATTTGTAGATATATTTATATCATTTGTTGAAATATTCACCACTTATGTGCATCTCTTAAAAACTCATTTAGTAATTTCATGTGAAATTGCATCAATTTTACTTTTAGAAGGCATTATACCACGCCTTTTGTGGTAACGTATGTTTCAGGTGATGGTAACGTAGGTTACCATATTAACATGTATTCTATATAAACAATATTTTAGAAACTAGTGATATGTATCAACCATAAAGTCATTATAAACTTTCAGAAGGGCACTTCTCTTGTAAATTGAAGCTCTTAAACCGTATGAAAATTTGAAAATTTTCTTCTTTATAAACAGTAAGAAAACAACATCCATGGAATATTTTATGTCAATGTAGCTGTCATTTTAATTAACATTATCTTGAAAGGAAAGGTTTACAAATGAATACCAAATTTGCACATCGATAACCCTAAATCCTAAGATAAGCTTCTGGTACGTATTTCGTAAACTGAATTTGATTATTTGTATCGATTATTTCCAAAAAAACTAAGACAAGTTGTGGTAACGTATGTTACATGTATCATTCAAGTCAACATTATGAGATAAGTCAGTCAATGCCATTGGATAATGTTGGATTAGATATTATATTTTCAAACACACATTTGTATTTATATCTTGCAGGGATGGGCAAGACAAGGGCCGAAATTCAGGCCGCCTATCGACAGCGGAAACGACAGCAAATTTGAGATGCTGCTTTCCTCCGCGCAGAACGGGAGAGGCAGAAGAAATACTACGTTCGAGTTGAGAATTTGTCGGAGAAAAAAGCAGAAGAGAGAAGGGTCCAAGTGCAGTCAAGAGTACAGAAGCACAGAGTAAGGGTCAAGAAAGTGAGGCAAGATATGTACAATGAACGACATCAGGAAAAAATTGATGATGGCTCAGTGATTGAAAGCGATACAACGCAAGACTCTGCGCTGTCAGATGTATCTTACATTGGTCCGCGTAGTCCTCTGAAAGTGAAGATGGCATTTCCGGTCAAGAAGAGGAGAAAGCGTGGTAGCAGGTGCCTGAGCAATGCTCACCGGAGAATCGAGGCACTTACTCTTAAGCTCCAGGAAGCAGTAAAGGAAAAACGCAGAGTTCAGAGAAGATACCAGAGGCTTCGTGAGAGACTTCCAACGTCTTCAACACCATTTCATGGGGTTTTGAGGAACACACCACGCAGTAAGACAGACAGGCAACTCAAGAAATCTGGTTTAGATCCTAAGTCTGTTCCGGCTGAAATTAAGAAGAGGCTACTCTTCTCCAACGCGGTAATCCAGGAAATACAATCTACCGCTGGATCCAGCACCAACCAGACAAACAGGGCGAATCTTCATAAGCTGGTGGCAGGAGCCAAGATATTGAAGAAATACCGCCTGCTGAGGATGGTACAGAAGGGTACTGGGCTGGGAAGACGCAACTTGTCAAAGGCAAACACAAATAATGTCAGCCAACGCAAGCAGCTCCGGCGTTCTTGGTACATGCTACACGAAGAAGTTGTAACTTTTCTGGACTGGGAAGACAACTCACGCATGTGTCCCGGCAAAAAGGACTGTTGCAAAACAGATGACAAGGGGAACAAGAAACAGAAGAAGTTTCTTTGCGATTACATGTCAAATCTCCATGCCAAGTACATTGCAGAAAATCCAGACAAACGCAAGGTATCCCTGTCTGCATTCCAACGTGTCCGCCAAACGCGATGTCCCCATATCAAGCCTGTTCAATTCTCATCCAGGAACCTTTGCTTATGCCCAAGACATCAGAACATGGCCTTGCTTGAAGCTGAAAGCAATGAAATCCATGGGTTTGCCTGTAGCCGAAAATCCTGATGGATTCATTAGACGCCACACCGATGATGAGGTACAGGATCTCCTCTCTGATTTGCAGCCTGGTGTGATTCAGTTTGAAGAATGGGCTAGAGTTGAGGCTTATTATGGCAGAAAGAAGGTTAAACTCATCAATGTGTCACTGGCGAAGCAGGAGTTCATCGCTCGCCTCAAAACGAGCATCCACGAATTTCGTCAACACGTCTTCCGAATCAAGAAACAGTTTGAAGCACTTTCTGACTGCAAAAAGAATTTGCCCAAAGGAGAATGCTTGGTGCAAATGGACTTTGCCAAAAATTACACATGTGTGCCGTTAGAAGAAGTACAAAGTGGGTATTGGAATCAGGAAGGTGTAACAATCCATCCATTGGTGGTGTGCTTCCGGGAGGACGACAACAATCTCAGTCATCAGAGCTACGTTGCTGTGTCTGATGAAAAGGGGCACAATTCGTCTACAGTAATTGCCATTCTGAACCAAGTTATCCCCCGCCTGAAGAAATTGGTCCCACAGCTTTCGAAGATACACTACTGGACTGATGGGCCCACATCCCAATACCGCAACAAAACTTTCTTTTCTTTGATAGGGGACCATGTTGAGGTGTACGATGGAATCCATGCCCAGTGGAACTTCTTTGAAGCTGGACATGGAAAGGGTCCATGTGATGGTATCGGGGGTACTGTAAAACGCATGGCCGACAATGCTGTCAAGCGCAATGCTGTAATACAAGACGCAAAGGATTTCTTTGCCTGGGCATCCCAGGAGCACGGTTGCGAGAATGACTCAAAGATTGACTTTTTCTTTGTGAGCAAAGAAGAGTGTGTCTCAAGCAGTGAACTCGTTGCAGAAAGGTGGGCATCGGTCAAGACCTTCCCAGGAACTTTGCAAGTGCACGGCGTCATTGGATACGACAAAGGGGTTCTCCTCAAAGACGTCTCTTGCTACTCTGTGCAAAATGCCGTGTAATGAACCCTGCTGACACCAATCAAGTTGAGCATATGTGTGAAGGTTGGAAACTTCGCCATTTCGTGAGGAGGCCCATGAAGCAAGTTCAGCCAGAGAAATGTGACGACCCTGAGAGAGATGGTGTTGGAGAGCCTACTGGTGTAGTGAATGAGACATTCAACCAATCGTCTACCAGCGTTCCAGTGCAGTATCACACTGATGATTGGGTTGCTGCTGTTTATGAACAACGATGGTACTTGGGGAAAGTGCTCGAATCCGACGAAGACGATTTTCACGTGGACTTCCTCACTGAGTGCACAGGTCCTCGACTTCAGAACAAATATAAATGGCCAACCAGGAGTGACTCAATCTGGGTAGCAAGGGAAAACGTACTGTGTTCCGTAAACCCACCCAAACGCGACTCCATCTTTCCAAAAGAATGTTTGTTCTCTCTGACAACCAAAGGGCAATGATCGAGCAGGCGTTCAAAGCGTTCAGTTCTCGCTCATAAAGTAGAACACTCCCATTTGTTCATGGCCCACCGAACTCAAACAATTAGAGTGCTTTAATTCTATTGTGTTGGTGTAATCCATCATTATTCGGTAGATCTGGTTGCTGTATTTCAATTCATATGAGATTATGATATTTGAGATGAATAGCAAAAGAAAAATGCCATTCAGATATACACAATTGTTTTATTCATGTAAATGTATTCGTGCAAAATAACTGTTACATTCCAAAGAGCATTTTGAGCAATATCCTGTGCATAAATCAAATCAAGTAGGCTAAACGATGTAATCTGAGGTTAATCTGGGGTGGGGGTGGGGATGTAGATAGACTGCTCAAGAGCATGGAACAATAACATTGTTTAAGGAGACGAGTATGCCTTATGTATAAAGTATTACTGCAATGTTTTGCTTAATGATGGACGTAGTTGTTAAATTTCAGTTGAAAATGTTACCTAACATTTGAATTAAGGGATTTTTTTGTGAGATATCACCCGATTAAAAGTTTGCTTATAGTTATTCTATTATTTCCTTTAAAGTGTAAAGTTACCTGTTAGATCTCTTTGACTAACGCAATTATTCATTTTCTTACGGAAAATGTTTGAAAGTAGATCCATATTTCTCCATCTAAACTTTGATATTGTAAGACTTATTTTCACACTTAGGATTGTAACATACGTTACTTATGAATATAGGCATTCACTCAGCGATGCATGTGTCTACCATGTTTTTAATTTTATGTGGCACATGGACATATCGAATGTATATAATGTGTGCATTATAAGAATGAAAGTGGTTAATAGGAGAAGTGTTATAATTTCTCATGAAAATTGATGTAATGTTCGCAAAAGTTATTACATAACAGAGTTATTGGATTGCATATCCTAACTAAATAAAACATACAGTTACTAAATAAATTTGAAACGTAAAATGATAACAAAGTACACGGGCTTGAAAGAAAAATACCAGTTTATTCAATTCATATGGTTAATGTCATAAATATTCTGAAAAGTGATATTGTTCTCCTCTGTAAGGTTAACTCATTCTTCAAGTAACCTACGTTATTCATCTACGTAACTTACGTTACCAAATTTTATTCAACTGGTACTCGTATTCTATTTCCCAAGATCACTTCTTCATGCCAAAGTGATATAATGTGACTTCATATGTTTAGATCATGGCTGGAAAAAAAAAATCAGTCTTTAAAATTTCATTACCTATCATACAAGATATGATGACACTTAGATAATGATTCAGCCTTCGTAATATAGAAGTTCGTATTTTGTAAAAAAAAAAAAAATTGCAGAACAAGATCACCTATATTCCATTTAAACGTTCTCCAGTCTCTTTGTTTACTAGCTTAACTGGAATCTAGAGCAAAGGCCGTGATCTGAAAGTGCATATCAAAATGTATTTTTTCCCTTTTAGGGTCTCGGGTCACGGTAACGTAGGTTACACCGTGTGTTTTGCATCCACGAGATGAAACATGTGTAATTCTTAAACCAAGCAATGTTGAATGCTCATTTCTTGGATTTTGAAACTTCGTTGTTTAATGTTTCATTATAAAATAAAGACAAACTTGCTACTGCAACTTTATTTTTTTGAAATTGAATGTTCTTAAATGCGCCGATTTAATGGTTTTGTTGCCTGAGATAGTTCTTGTCAAATTAAAAAAAATAAAGACAGAGAAATAAAGTAGGTGACTGGTTAAACACCAATATTACAAGATATATTTTTATCAAAATAGGCTATGCGCGATGAAAATCACGAGAGAAAAAATTGACATGAATAATGTCAAAGATAAAAGAAAAAATAGCAAAAAACTTCTAATGAACAAAAATGCGCCTCTAACAAAAATGATTAACAATAAAAAATGACCTCTAAACAGTATTCTAACCAAACAAACTATGTGTGCACAGGGTCGTATAGATTCCTTTCGGAGAGCCAGCCACCTCGATCCTTAGTGACGTACGTGCTAGCTACATTTGACCCACCAAGACAGTATGCCGCGGCGTGTACATGATCGGGTGTGATTAAACACGCGCCTAAAATCAACCAGCAACAACGACAACAACAACTGGATTGTAACTACATTTTATTTACGTAATATTACAGTAGTTTATTCTGTACAACACTGAAATACTTCCAGCACACCAATAACCAATTCCTAGCATTTCACGATCTAACAGATACAAAGCTGGGTTTAGCCGAGAAGTCAATAAATCAAAACGTCACACGCAACATGTCTCATTATCTCACGCCAAACTCAATAGCACCCCATTTGCTGCAATAAACAACCCCGTAATGTTTCTCAAGACTAAATCGTGTCCTCTCAAAGATACCTCTATTATTGTACACTCGAAGAAAAAAAGGTTCGTTTCAGCACCATTTTTTGTCACAATAGCGGCACCATTTTGACAGCACCTTTTGTTCTTAGAGTGTATGATACATGCCCTCTACCGAGATTAAAAGGATAGTATACCTTTAAGATAACTTGGTTTTCATAAAAGCATAAAAGAGGAAAGAAGCATATTAGTGAAGGTTTAAATAAAATCCGTCAAAGGAAAAGAAAGTTATGATCTTTTGAAATTTCAATTTTTGTGACGTCACGTGTGAGGTGCTCTCCCATATGATGTGTGCAGTACATTTCCATAAATTGCTCCTTTTCTGTATTTGACAACGGAATTATGATTTTTGTTCATATAGGTATGTGTGTAAAAACGTATGTCTAATGATGTATGAAATGCACATGTATGAAGAGATGCATATCTTTTTGAGAAAAAATTACCAAACATATGGAAGAGCACCTCGCACGTGACGTCACAAAATCAAAACTTTAAAAGATCACAACTGTTGTTATCCTTTGACGGACTTTCCTCAAACCTTCACTAACTTTTCACATTTCTGCTATCATTAAAAACAACTAATAGTTTCAGGGTAAACTATCCCTTTAAAATCCCCCGTTTGTTTTCCTAGTCCTTCCCCCTGCAACTGGAACTTTTCTGTAGCTACCTACCATATTGACCCGCGTTCAAAATGATCACATATTACGCGCTCCACACTTTCCCAATCAGAAACAATACCTGGTATTTTTTAATCGGGTACTCTAGTCCGATCTGACGGTCCTTGAACAAAATAACTTCAATTTTTTTTTCTGATACGGGAGGCGTGAAAGCGAAGAATAAGTCTAAAAAAGGGTGTCTTGTGTACGTATAACGACGAAACCGTACGGATTTGACGATAATTATTCATCTATTCTCAAACCGTTCTTCCTAAGCTGCTAGCTCGCAAAAAGGGTTATGCAAAGTTGTGAAATATCCTTCAGATACAGTAAAGAAAGGAAACATTAAATAAACGTAGTCTGAATTATAATTACCTCGACAAGGAACTATACTGGTTTGACGTAGGTTTACTATAACGTTGATTTCATAGTTATTTTGTGCTATGTTTTAATACAATAGTAATCACCGTTTGCCTTCCATGGATTTACAACGCAATTTTGCACAGGAGTAGTAATCAACAATTGAAACAAAAATTCTGACATTTTTATTGGCTACTTCCCAAATTTGTGTACAAGCAAATACAAATTCATGAACAAATATTACGTCACTGCTAGGTTCTACCAATGGCCGAGCACCTCCCGTCCCACATTCCGTTCCGTCTCACATAGACTTCCTTTCTGTCGTCCGTATCTGCTGGAGCAAAATTAATTCCGGATTCCGAACTCTTCTTCACAATCACCACGTACAATCACCGAGTATCTACTCTGTTATCAACAATCACCCAAACTGTGCGGAGAGTATATTGATTATATTAATAATCATTTCTTCAATAAACGCCAATGAAGGCGATTAATGTGAACATGTTTCGTGAAAAGCGGTTGTTGATCCCCGGATTGTTGTTCTTCGTCTTGATGAGTGCAGTTTCTGCTAACGTAATGGTGGACAGAATAGCAATATTAGGCAGCATGGTGGAATTGCCCTGTTCTCTACCAGCGTCTAACCAAACTGTTACATGGGAGATTGACATGGCGTTCGGGATCCACCGGAGAATAGCAGTATGCCATGTGAATACTGATGCCTGTGATATTTCGAGTTTTTGGCATTTTGGCATTATCTACAAAGCAACAAGAAGTGAGGCAAGCTCTACATTGTTTGTCTTTCTTCATTATCAAGGGCAAAAACACTTCCATTGCTTGTTAGGGGATGTAGTGCAACAAACCTATAACGTTAACGTCGTCGAGGTGCCCGTGATTTCACCTCCAAATTGCAGTATCATCCCAACTACATCCCACCAAGGCAGAGACGCCACGCTGACATTTTCATGCGAGTCTTATGTTCCACCCGTGTTTCATTATCGTCTAACCATGCTCGGATTCAGTGAAAACATTTCCACGAGTGGCAAGTCAGATCTGCACGTTGTGAATGACATCGATTTTGAGAATTTTAGAGAAAATCTGAATGTTGTCTGTGAGGTAAGGATTTCTGATGTGAATATTTCTATGAGCTGCAGCTTCCCTCACTCTATTAAGGTAACCTACACACCAGACGTTACGGATGCCGTCTTTGACTGTTACGTCGACCCTGGTGATGCCGTTACCTGGCGTCTTCTTGATCCGGAGGGCCGAGAGGAGAACATGACGCATCGTTCCTGGACCGGGGGTGGAGGAAGGTCTCTGTTGATCAAAAACATTGGGGAACAAGATCTCGGTAAAGTGGCCGAGTGCCGAAGCAATGGCTCTGTTGGATTTGGAGTAATCGATGAATTTAGATCGAGTGAAAACGATAGCTACAACGGTAGTACAGGAACAAATGTGAGCTATAGTGACAGGTCAATTTACGTCATTCTCACCTTTGTTTTTGGTGGTGTGTTTCTCCTCATACTGTTCATCTTGATGATCTTGTCTTGTCTCAAGAGAAAGACTAAAAATAAAGAGTGGCATGTTCCTGCAGATGGTGAAGAGCTACCGCCACTATCTACTGATTATCAGGAGATTGACAATCCCCTAAACGCAGGAGGGGGAGAAGGAGGAGGAGGAGGAGGAGGAGGTGGAGGAGGAGGAGGATCGGGAGGAAGTGGTGGACACGGTATGAGAGGAAACCAGTGGGAGGTTGATGAGGAAGGATACGGGATACCAATGACAGTTCCTGACAAATTGATGGGCGGCGACGGACAGGCAGGATCCCCTGGAGTTTCGGCGGGACAGACAGAGCAATACATGGATATGAGCGGGCGCCACCGCCAACAGGAAAGCGAGTATGAGATGATGAAAAGTCTCACCTATGAAAATTGTTCAAGATAAAGCAAGGCAGCATATTCACGCGTAGTATGTGAGTGACAAATTCAATTTAAGTGTACTGGAGTATTTGCCGTCAAGGGGTATTTTTTTTCTAGGTTCTGAAGCAACGAAAATCAGAAAAAGGAAAGGCGGCATTGATTTTTTTCTTTTCAATTTAAATTTTAATTCAATTGAACTGAAATCTATTCAATCACATAAAAACATTACAAACCACGCATCACTACTATGACAGTAAAGTGTGGGGGATAACCGTGAAGGTGCAAGCATCTAGGCCGGTAAATCCGTTATACACGTAATGATTATACACAATACAAACACAATAATAGTTTGCATATGATACCAGTAAATATAACGTAAAAATGGCAATGATCCACAATGATGATTTGCTTTTTAATGATTAATGATACCGCATTTTATATTTATTACCCTTTACAACAATCTGATAGAACATAACCTAGTCTTAGGTCTATGTTTCAATGTAAATTGGTAACTCTGTCATGAGGCTGTGAGGCTCACTTTCAAGATTCACGATTTAATTTATTTCAGCAAGTCATTTCATTTTTATTTAATATGCTGTTTGTTACAAGAATGAAGTGAAGAAAATTTTAAAAAGCAAGATGTTCGTCAAAGATCACTTTCCCTCATTGAAAGAGACAGCAGTTCAAATGTTTCAACAACTTTAACATAACAAAGTGATCGACCAAACGAAGAGAAGATATAAGAGGGCAAGAAGAAACATTACGTTTTTAATTCAAATGATTGGAGATAAAAACTTGTGGTTCACGCAAATTTTTTAACTTGAAATATTATTTATGTCTAAATTATTATGTCGATTGCAAAATAATGTCAAATTTCAGAGGTTATTTTTTTATTATCGATTACATCTGCCTCTTCAAATTCGTTGTTTTATTTTCGAAGTGAATGAGGTAATGACTTAACATGAGACGATAATAGATCATATGAATATTAAGTATGAAACAAATTAGATGTAACTGTTATGTTGAATTCTTTCATATCAAACATTAAATTTTTTCTGAAGAATCTAATTTTCTAAGGTTTTTGCCCACTTTGTATCATACCATATGTATTTGTGAGCGTTATATCTTTATTAAAATATGTTTGATAAAAAGTTGATATTCCACGATTTCTTCGAGTTGTTAGAAGGCCTATATGATATCATGATTATTATGTTTTTTTTTCTGAATGCGATTGTGATACAATCGCATGCTATTGATATGAAACTTATTCATGCCGTACCTAGCATTTAAACTTTATTGTATTTGAAATGTCGCCATAAGATTTTTTTTAATACGTGATCTCATAGAAATGGACCCTGATACAGTATTTCAACATCATAGTTTTACACACGTATGCAGCTTAACTTAAGTTGTGAACGTAAAACAGTTATTCCCAATGGTGCTACATGTATATATTTAGCGTGGGGTTTTGAAACCCTGAAAAAATGATTGAAAGCACCTCACTCATGTTGATATACAGAGCGTATATAAGGGTACTCGATGTGCAGATGCTAATGATTGAAAAAGTTTTCACACTTATTACTAGAATTAGATATAAAGTGCAACAAAATAACTTTCATTTGGTGCCTTTCCCAAATCAGTAATGTCAAACGTCAATGAGTTATTTGTCTTTGAAGATGACAGGTGCAAAACTCATATTTGCAAATTTGAACTATTGTATAAATTCCACAGATACATGCACACAGCTATTCAAAAATATGTTTTGCCTCAGCTCGGGATGAATTGTGGGCTGAACACGAAGTGGATGTTTTCCGGCTATGGTCAGACGTGCTGTCCAAGACATGCGTCGGCGCTGTAAACAGTGTGGTGAAATGGGAGGAGGACATGTGGAAGGTGTAGGTTCATGAGGTAAAATTTAGCACCAATTGTTACCACTTTAAAATGAAAATGTAATGCAAACTAAACACCTAATCACACATTCACCCAACATTTTGGATATCTTACAAACTTGCAAAAAAGGATTTTTCGACATGCCATCTTCTAGGACAATGTAATCAGCCATGTTTGTGGAGCGCCAGAGATATCGAATAAAAGCAGAATAGTTACTCTTTGATTGTAGTCTACATTCATATTGTGAGCATGGGTAATGTTAAAATGATTGACTTTTGAAATTCGAGTACCTTTTTTTATACGCCCTGTGTATTGTATGAACGATATTCTAACATCTAAAACACGTATGCCGCAACATCACGATGTGCCTGTGAACTTAACATTATTCCACGTGTTACTTCGAACATTAAAATGGGATTAACATTACTGTTACTATAGATATTTAAAGATCATTGGAAACACTTAGAATCACCAATGTACGCTTTGAATAATATATGAGTTGTTAATATTGATTATATTATAGTGTAGTTGATTTCCATGACTAAATTTGTTTTCCTGGTTTTTAAACAGGATCAATTCATATCGGATAGGCATAAAAGATATATGTTGCAATGCGCGTATGTAAGTATGTGTGTGTGTGTGAGTGTGTGTGTATATATATATACATATAATATGTGTTTGTGTGTGTGTGTGTAAGTGTGTGTGTGTATGTATATATATGTATATACATATATGTGTGTGTGTGTGTGTGTGTGTGTGCGTGCGTGTGAGTACGATATATATGTATATAATGTGTTAAGTGGATGACGGGGCTATTGAAAATCAACGTGCGTCGCCTTGTCGGTTAAGGTGCGTTGATAAATACATTATCTGATATCACTGAATTAAGAAGTCTGATTATTTGCAAGAAAAAGACGTGTACATGCATTTATACACTGTTTATTGTGTATTTGTTTTCTGCAATGAAGAAATTACAGTTTTATGAATATCACAACAATACAATGATGGCGACTTAGAAAATTATTGTATCCACCAGAATGCTCACTGAAGATGTGTGCGTAGGTTGTATGTAGTGTGATATCAGTTTGATATGATCAAACCAGTATGTGCCAACAAAGTCATAACAAATCGTTATTTGAGCTAAGAAGGGACATTGTGAAGAGAATCGTAACAGATCTTTTTCCTTATTGGAAATTCATTTTACGTAAAAGTTTCATGTCAACTCCTCCAGGGTTGATAGTGGCACTTGGTAATGGATATAAAAAGTATTTCTTGAGCAACCGCAGTCTGGATTTTGTATAGAATGACAATGTAAAAAAACATCATCAGAGAACTAAGATCAAGGCTTGCGTGTTCATGGTATCAACCCTTCAGAAGACTTTCAATGACAAATACTTATCCACGAAGCTGCTCGTGCTGTAGTGGGTGGTTTCAGAAATGGTTTTATGGTTATCTGCATATTTTGATTAGTTTTGATTATTTGAATGGCCACATAAGTCCTCCAAATTATCATTAATGACAAAAGAGAATCCACTCGCATCTTGTAAACTACGATTTCAATGGATAAGAGGTAGGATAAGAGATGGTTATGGCAAGGTTAGGTTAGTGAGGAGAAGAGGAAAGACATAAAAAGAGAAGTTAGGGCGAAAGTAAGAGAAGGGAAGAAAGATGACAATGATGAAAAAGCGGACATAAAGTGTATGAGCATGTATGTATGTGTATGTGTGTGTGCGTGTGTTGGTATGTATGTATGTGTGTGTGCGTATGTGTTGGTATGTATGTGCATGTGTGTGTTGGGATGTATGTGTGTGTGCGTGTATGTGTGTGTGTGTGTGTGTGAAAAGAGAAAAAGATGAAGGAGGTACATGTATAATGTTTGGTGTTGAGTGTTGTGTGGTCAGAGAGAGAGAGAGAGAGAGAGAGAACGAGGAAGAGGGAAAGGAAGAAAGAGAGAAAAGGGCTGAGAGGTGACGGAAAGAAATATGGGAAAGGCGGACAATGGTTACAATGGGGATATATACGTGTGTAGCGTGTGTGTCTGTGAGATGTGTGTGCGTGTGTGGGTGTGTGTGTGTTGGTATGTAACTATGTGTGTGTGTGAAAAGAGAAAAAGATGAAGGGGTTACATGTCAATAATGTTTGGTGTTGAGTGTTGTGTGGTCAGAGAGAGGGAGAGAGAAAGAGAGAGAGAGAGAGAGAGAGAGAGAGAGAGAGAAAGATAGAGAGAGAGAGATGCAAACACAATATATAAGATGATAAAGAAGAGAGATGCAAACACAATTTATAAGATGAGAAAGAACAGAGGTAGGCCAAGAGAGAGAGAGAGAGAGAGAGAGAGAGAGAGAGAGAGGGAGAGAGAGAGAGAGAGAGTGAACTAGGAAGAGGGAAAGGAAGAAGAGAGGAAAGGCCAGAGATGTGACGTCTGTGTCTGTGAGTATGTGCGCGTGTCTGTGAGTATGTATCTGAGTGTGTGCACGTGGGTGTGTGTTCGAGAGAGATGGCGACATTGACTTATATTGGACAATATACAATGTAGTTTGTGTTCATGTGCGAGTAAGAGAGAGAGAGAGAGAGAGAGAGAGAGAGAGAGGGGGGGGGGTAGTGAGAGAAATGAAGTAGGGGTAGTGACAGAGGGGGGCGGATGTTGGCGAGGAGGCCGGATGACCAAAGAGAACGACAACAACATAACACATTTCTTAAAACCACTTTTTGAATAAACACAACAACAAAAGTAAGTCCCCTCCCCCCCCCCCCCCCCCCTAGGCAAAATAGCATAACTTTTTATCGAATAGGTTTTGAGCAACATAATTTGACAGGATTGTACCTTCACTTATTGACTAACTTGTCACTTGTCACTATTAAAAAAGTTAATTATGGGATTCTGTCATATGAATTTTTATTTTAATGAATTCCATTTCTAGTGCATAATTTGTCTTTTCATTGTTTATCATCCATCTCTCAAGGCACTAACACCTATCCTGACACTTAACCCGTTGTTCTGGGTGAGTGAGCACAGTTTAAAAAAATATTCATGCCTCTTGAGTTTGAAACTTAAAAAACCTTATTTTTGTGAAAAAAAAACTCTGGATATTTTGACAAAGATGTAACATGACCTGTTATGTGAAAATAAGAAGTCATTTTCATGTCATACTTGAGTATATACACTTTAAAAATCGCACACGAATCGCCAAAATGTACTGTTAAAACGGCATAAACAATAACCCTTGTGACTTTTGAAAAGTGACAATTTTGCCTTTAATGTGTGCTCACTCATGCATGGCTGAGTGGATTAATGTGATTTTCACACGGAAGTTAGTCAATAAATGAAGATACACAAAACGTATGCATAAAGAACACACCGTACGAACAAAATTTCGGGGGTGACTCCATCCGTTTTCATCCCGCTCAAGAAATGGAGAAAATTGCCGCGAAAATTTGCGAAAATACAACGGAAAAAACGGACGTGGTATAATATGTTGCGGGGATGGTAAACGGATGTTTATAGGAAGCCTAGCAAATGAAATCGGATGGAAGATGATGTCCGTTTTGATTTTTTTTTATATATACGAGATGCATACGCTTACATCCTTTCTATTTCCGTGCTACTAACGATATAAAGACGTTCCATGACTTTATACCTTATCTTTCCTCCTTCTTTCCCCTTTTCAGCTGAAGCGGATGTGAGTCGCGCGGACACCCATAGGATAAGAGGATACAGCGGACGTTTAACGGATAATAACGGATATAGAACGTTTGTTGCTCGCTTGTCGCGGATTCACATCGTAAATGGTTCAAAGTTCATCCGTTCTAAAAGTTTGTGCAGCTCCAAGCTTTTTGCGCGGATGGATAGAGCGATGGATAGAGCGTATGAAACACGTATACAATGAGTGCATAACGGATGCATAGCGTTTTACAACGGATGGCAAGATTTGTTTACGTTTTACACCCTCTTTGCATCGGTAAGTGCAGTGGAACCGGGCCTTAAAAAAGGTGCCCAGTGTACTTATAACGACGAAACCGTACGGATTTGATGATAATCATTCATCTATTCTAAGCTACTAGCTCGCAAAACGGATTATGCAAAGTTGTGAAATATCCTTCAGACACAGTAAAAAGAGAAAACATGAAATAACACGTAGGCTGAGTTCTGATGAAACTACACTGGTTTGACGTACTGTAACGTCGATTTCATAATTATTTTATGACGTGCTTTAACACAATAATAATCATCGCTTGTCTGTCATGGATTTAGAACCTAATTTTGCATAGGAGTAGTGATTGACATTTGAAACA